>PVJN01017273.1:0-40871 GCA_004026805.1 Lasiurus borealis | reverse complement strand
TGTTAATTCTTAGGGGGAAAGGGGTGAAGGGTATACAGGGAGAGACTGGACAAAAATCATACACCTATGGATGAGATCAATGGGAGGGAGCTAAGGGCAGAGGGAGGGTGGGAGCTGGGTGGAGGGGTACTATGGAGGGGAAAAAAAGAGAAACAAATGTAATAATCTGAATAATAAAGATTTAATTTAAAAAAAAATCCTCTCTTCAGAAAGCCTCACTTTGGGGGAGAAATGTATCTTGATTTTGTTAAGCCAAAATAGCAAGTGATTAAATTTTCTCACTGAAAAGCCAGTAAACAAACAGAGCTGGTCTTAAAGTTTTGGCTTATTGCAGACACCATCTCTGCACCATTTTATATGAATGATGCTGCCAATTCAAGGGCAGTAGGTCCTCAAATAACATCCTTCCATTCATTGTTATTTCATTATAATGCTGATGCAGGAGGAGGGGGAAGATTGATTCCCAACTATAGGCACTGTCCATGTAGAGCTTGCACATGTCTTTTCTCCAGGTAGCCTGACTTCCTCCCACATTCCAAAGATGTGCATGTGAGACAAAATGGGGTGTCCTAATTGCCACAGTCTCAGTGAGTGAGTATGTGATTTACTCTGCGATGGCAGGACCTCCTAAGTCCAGTCTTGCACCTTGAGCTGCAAAGATGGGCTCTGCCACCAACAACACTGCACTGGAATAGCAGGTTGGAAAATGTATGTATACCTCACATTTATTTCAATGTTTAATATTAGGAGCATTTGGGGTTTTTTAGAAATTTGGTAATGGTTTAGTGACCAGAAATATGCTGTAGGAACTTGTTTATATTAATTAACCTGTGCTAAAATTGGTTTCATTTTACATCGTTTTATATCACAGTTTCCAATAATTTTTTGACAATGTTAAGTTAGACCTTACTATATATGGAAGGCACATATCTAAAAATTTTTTCTCCCAACAATGGAATGATTTTCCAGTGATCCAATTAAGAGATTCCTATGTGACCAAACATTGTTAGTACATGGCCCCGGGTTTGAGTGTGGGGTATACAAAATGGATTGAAAATAAGGGGTGTATTCTGAGTTAATCTGCATTTTTGATAAGCAGTCATAAAGGATTGCACAGCTATTGGGCCATCAGCCACAACTTGAGAAATACCTCCCTAATCGCAGAAGCCTTGGCCAACAGTAGGCAAAAAAGAAATGCAAAACTCTGCCCCTGATTAACAGTATTTGAGAAAGCTACTCTCTATCACAAAGGCCTTCCTTTTACAGAAAGAATTGAATAGGAAAATGTCTCTTTGCTATAAGGCATATGTAATGCTTATTGGCCCTATAAAACAATAAAACCATATAAAACAATAAAATCTTGTATGTTTTTATTTCCCAAAAAGTATAGTGTGTTAGAATTTAACAAATTATATTCAACATATAAAAATATGTATTCCATGATCTCATGGCATTTATCTAAATTAATATTTTGTCCAGGATCTCAGAATCAAATTATTGGAATAATCCTTAAAGAATGGATTACATTCTGCATTTCTCTTTTTTAAAGGACTTTGGGGGGATATGTGTATCCTGTTGGGTGTAAATTACTTTTATGGTGCCCGAATTCATGGTAAATGAAAGAGAAGGTCACTATAACAATAAGAGGCTTGAATGCAGAGGGAGGAAATAGGCCATGAAGAATTAGTAACTTAAAATGAGTCAGTGTGAATTATGGATGGATTTACTGAATAAAATTCAATAATAATCTCATGTCCAAGGTCATATTCTAGCTTCATTGCTAATCAACTAACCATTTTAATACAAATGCACCATAGTTCAAGAGCACTGATCTACAGCAAATGTTACTGACCACAGATCACAATTACAAAGGATGACAGTAGGTGCATCTAAGCAGATTATTTAAAGAAATGTGCTTTTTCTGAGAGTATTTATAGCACCTATGAGTCTCTGGGATGGACATTACTTCAAACAGTGTTTCAAGAATATAGAATAATCTTGGACTTAGGGAGACACCTACAGGTACAATAGAAAAAATTTAAATGAGAAATAGAACCAGAAAAACCATAGCATAATGTTTAACCAGGAAAAGCAAAGTGATTTTTCTTCAAAAGTATTTTTAAATGCTCAGAGAATTTTTCATAATGATCAGTACAAATGAGTTGATACCTTAATAACAACTATATAGATTTTTAAATCTTATCTCTCACGTGTTGGCTACTTAAAAAAATCAAGTTTTGTCTAATGGCCTATAGGATGGTCCATAATTCTTTTTAAATGAGCCAGAATTTATTAGAAATAACATTAGCTTTTATCATAATCATATCGTCATCGTAATTTTTTTACTAATTACCAAATAGCACAAGTATATTTAGATATTAATTACTTCAATGAGTATTTTTCTTCATTGAAAATAACATACTACTGGGGAAGTGAACATAGTCTACATTAGCAGACATTTATGCTTAACATAAATGGTTTTATTAAATCCCTTATTTTTTTTTAAAGGGTCTTTTAGTACTATGTGGCGGATACGAATTTAAAGGCACTAAATGTGGAAGGTGGTGATAACATCTGGCATAATTTCGTCTATGGCTAGATCTGGAGATCTTTAACAACCCCCATCTCTCCTCTCCTTTACTTGAATCTCCCTCCCTGATGGAAATCAGAGCAAGGAGAATTCATCCTGGTTTCTTTCTTCCTTCCTTCCTTCCTTCCTTCCTTCCTTCCTTCCTTCCTTCCTTCCTTCCTTCCTTTCTTTCTTTCTTTTTTTTTCTCTCTCTCTCTCTCTTTTTTTTTAATCTTCTGAACTGTATTTGGAACTGACAAATCTTTCTAGAGACAAGGCCCTGAGCAGAGTTTGTCTCCAACAATGAAGTTTTATATCAATTATACAAAACAAAATTAGCAACAAGTGATCTTTGGCACTAGAATGGATAATCCTAGGCTGTTCATACAATATCCAAACTGCATACCACATGATAGGAGATTGCTGCTTAACAGTTGTTTACATTTAAGTTATCTTAAAAAGTTGGAAGTCCTAGTTATCTTAAAAAGTTGGAAGTCCTAGCTAAACAGTTGTTTACATTTAAGTTATCTTAAAAATTGAAGTCCTAACAGTTGTTTACTTGAAGTTATCTTAAAAAGTTGGAAGTCCTAGCAACAAGTGATCTTTGCACTAGAATGGGTAATCCTTAGCTGTTCATACAATATCCAAACTGCATACCACATGATAGGAGATTGCTGGTTAACAGTTGTTTACATTTAAGTTATCTTAAAAAGTATCAATACCCTAACCATAGCTAACACTTAGGGCCTGAAATAGAGACTTCTTTAAGAGATTTATAAAAGAGAACACATTTGAGAGTACAATAAAGAAAAAGATTTCCAATCTTGAAAGCATATACTGTATAGCCAAATGTTTTTGCTGATTCAATAAGCCAACACCGAAATGCACAATTCTTATTTCCTTTCTGTAGAGATTTTGCTTGAGAATGGGACTTTCTTTTATTTGACCTCTTGGATTTTGGAATCCTATAGATTCCTTCTTTAAAAAGTATGATTATTAACATGAAATGTGCACAACGCAAACTGACTTAACATTTTTCAAAACACAACTGCATTAATTAGCAAAATGTGAAATCTTGTAAACTCTCCATGATGTGTGGCCAGAATGAATGAAAAGTATGCAGTTCAACCTAATGATTCTACTCCTTGATGGTGACTGTGAATTATTAGAGACCTATGATATATAGGTGAGTTGCAATTTTTTTTCTAAACTCTGTACTGGATAGGCAAGAGGTTTTATTATTTTCAGGTGGAAAGGCTCTTCATGATATTACATATTTTATAAGGATCATCTAGTACCGGGAACCTTCCTATTAAAATGACCAGCAACAGGGTATCTAACTTTGACTTCAGGCAGGAAAGACCTCTCCTTAACAAAAAGGCATTTCTTTTTTTTTTAATTAAATCTTTATTATTCAGATTATTACATTTGTTTCTCTTTTTTCCCCTAATAGTACCCCTCTACCCAGCTCCCACCCTTCCCTCTGCCCTTAGCTCCCTCCCATTGACCGCATCCATAGGTGTATGATTTTTGTCCAGTCTCTCCCTGTACACCCCTCACCCCTTTCCGCCTGAGAATTATCAGTCCACTCCCCTTCTGTGCTCCTGATTCTATTACATTCACCAGTTTATTCTGTTGATCAAATTTTTAATTCACTTAATTTTTAGATTCACTTGTTGATAGATAAGTATTTGTTGTTCATAATTTTTTGGCTTTTACCTTTTTCTTCTTCCTCTTCTAAAAGAGTACCTTTCAGCATTTCATATAATACTGGTTTGGAGTTGATGAGCTCCTTTAGCTTTTTCTTATCTGTGAAGCTCTTTATCTGCCCTTCAATTCTGAATGATAGCTTTGCTGGATAGATTATTCTTGGTTGTAGGTTCTTGCTATTCGTCACGTTGAATATTTCTTGCCACTCCTGTCTGGCCTGCATGGTTTCTGTTGAGAAATCAGCTGACAGTCGTATGGGTGCTCCCTTGTAGGTAATGAACTGTTTTTCTCTTGCTGCTTTTAATATTCTTTGTCTTTTGCTCTTGGTATTTTAATTATGATGTGTTTTGGTGTGGTCCTCTTTGGATTCCTTTTATATGGGGTTCTGTGTGCTTCCTGGACTTTTAAGTCTATTTCTTTCACCAGATGTGGGAAGTTTTCAGCAATTATTTCTTTAAATAGGTTTTCAGTATCTTGCTCTCTCTCTTCTTCTGGCACCCCCACAATTCTGATGTTGGTACACTTGAAGCTGTCCCAGAGGCTCCTTATATTATCTTCACATTTTTGGATTCTTTTCTCTTCTTGCTTTTCTAGTTGAGTGTTTTCTGCTTCTTTATATTTCAAATTTTTGACCTGATTCTTGCCTTCCTCTAGTCTGCTGTTAGGTCTCTGTATAATATTTTTTATTTCAGTCAGTGTCTCTAGTTGGTCCTTTTTCATCTCCTCTTGGGACTTGATAAATTTATCCATCTTTTCTAGCATATTCTTGAAAAACCTTATAAGTGTGGTTTTGAACTCTATATCCAGTCATTTTTTTTCCTCCATTTCTTTTGTTTGTGATTCCTTCCCTTGTCTCGGCATTTTCACTATGCCAGGGAAACTTCTGTGTTGAATTCAGCCTTATGATAACAGACTTGTGAAACCTCAGAAGCCTCTGTTGAGTTTGGGAGGGGTGGAGTCTCAGGACTGAAGAGACCGCCTTACCTTCCAGTCGGCCCCGCCCTCCACAGCCCCTGAGTCTCACGTGACTGGGTAATGGCTGGAGCGGTCCTTGTGTGCGCACACCCGCAGTGCCTCTAGACCTCTGCTTTTCCAGCTCCCCTATGCACCAGGACCACACGAGTCTAAGTCTCCAGGGTTTCGCCCGAAACAGGGGCTTAATGGAGTCAGAAGTGGCACATTTGGGAGGGTCTGTCTCCCACCCACTCTCGAAAGCCAGCAGCACAATCAGCAATCTGTCCTGTGTGCAGTGCCATGAGAGCTGCCACCAGACCTTTGATCTTTTGCGACTCCCCTAAATTTCTGTGCACCTCTCCCTTTTCACAGTCCAAACTCCCCCCGTATGAGTTTCGGCTGGATCTGGGGTTTAGTGTCATAAGATAAGGGGTTCAATGCCATTGGGAGTCTCCGTTTCCCTCCCACCAGAGAAAGCCAGCCAGGTTCTCCGGCACCCGCTCTCTCAGCGCGCGCGTCTCCGTACCTCAGCTTTTTGCAGCTCCTCTGGGTCTCTGTGAGCCCCTCTCTTTCCCTCTAGCTGTAGAACTTCCACTCAGCCAGCTTTCCTGTGGTTCTGGGTGATGTCCATTCTGTCTTGTAATTGTAGTTTTGAAATTGTTGTGCGAGGCAGCAGTGTAGGTGTTTACCTATGCTGCCATCTTGGATTCTCCCAGAAAGGCATTTCTTAAAGTAGGTTCAAGTAAAACATATTTGCCTTCTACTGAAAGCTGGCTGGTTAAAAATTTATCATAAACTATAGGTATTATTTTTAGAAGTATACTGTCTCCTAAGTGAGACAGGAAACATAAAGATGGATATTCATAAGCTTAAGGGTAGAGCATAGATGTAACGAATAGGAATAACATTTACTTCCATTCTTGGTCTAAACTGCTTAGAGCAAATATTTTAAGCCATCACTGATTTTGTGATCAAGAACACTGAAGGATATCTGACTACTATCACAGTTTTTTCAACTTTTTTTTTCTAAGCTCTAAGTTCAGATAAATAGCCAATAACCATAGTTGGTCTCATCCTGGTTTCTTTTGCTTGTTTACTCTCTCTCCTTTACTTCCATTTGGTTTCACCTAGACAGGATACCTCCGAAACCCCTCCTCCACTTCCTATATTGCTATTATAGTACTGTATAACACTTAAATTTCCAATAAATTTCCGAGACTCCTAAAGATATCTTTCCAATGTACTGTATTTCTAAAGCCAGAACAACTTCCCAAACTCTAGTACTGATGAAAAGATTGTTGGAAAACAAATCTCAAAATTTTATCTTTCCTGCCGAGACCGGTTTGGCTCAGTGGATAGAGCGTCGGCCTGCGGACTGAAAGGTCCCGGGTTCGATTCTGGTCGGGGGCATGTACCTTGCTTGCGGGCATATCTCCAGTGTGGGGTGTGCAGGAGGCAGCTGATCAATGTCTCTCTCATCGATGTTTCTGACTTTCTATCCCTCTCCCTTCCTCTCTGTGAAAAATCAATAAAATATATTTAAAAATAAATAAATAAATAAATAAATAAATAAATAAATAAAAATTTTATCTTTCCTGCTTTTGACATTATTCCTGTGTATCCAGTCATCAAACAACTATACATCAAAAAAGGTCCATTGGTTGCCACTGCCACCGCTGCCACTGCTGCCACTGCCGCTGCCACCACTACCATCAAGACCATGGATGGGGAGACTCGCTGCTCTCCTCAAGAATGTCATGTCTTTCACAAAAGAAGGCCATGCTAGAATTCTGCCCCCTTGATCCCTACACCCCCAGGGCCCAAGCTTGGAGTGGCTGAAAAACTCTGAACACCTCTACTGACAGGGAGGAGGTTCCCTCCACCGTGGTCCCCATAAAAATGTGAAAAAAAAAACAAAAAGTCCACAAAAGAAAAACTGAAATAGGTGAGGAAACAGCAGATTCCACACAGCAATCTTCCAAAATAAGATCAAATCCTCTCCACCTTTGCCATCTCTGAGCAGTACCTAAGCAGATAAGTGTAATACTTAGACTTTCTCTATTCCATTATTATAACAGTCTCATAACTCTTATCTCCATCTTGCCCCTTAAAAGGCATTTACCACACAACTACTGTGCTAAAAACACAAGTCTTATCAGATTACTTCTGTGGTTAAAACCCTTATATGATTCTGCTTGTATCTACAGGATAAAGTCCAAATCCCTTAACTGTACAAGCCTCTATATGTGAACATCTTAGTATTATGCCTTACTATTCATTCTTTTTTTTAAATATATTTTATTGATTTTTTACAGAGAGGAAGGGAGAGAGATAGAAAGTTAGAAACATCGATGAGAGAGAGACATCGATCAGCTGCCTCCTGCATTCCCACTGTGGAGATGTGGCCGCAAGCAAGGTACATGCCCCCAACCGGAATTGAACCCCGGACCCTTCAGTCCACAAGCCAGCGATCTATCCACTGAGTCAAACCGGTCTCGGCATTCTTTTAAAATAGTAACAATAATTAATATTTATAAAACATGTACCTTGTCAGCACTGTCCCCTAAAAACTTTTTATTGTAGTAAAATATACATAACATAAAATTGACCTTATTAAACATTTTTAAGTGTACAGTTCTGTGGCTTTATGTACAGTCACGTTGTGCAACCATCACCACCATCCCTCTCTGATTCTGTTTCATCTTCCCCAACTGAAACTCTACACCCAATAAACACTAATGCCTCATTCCTTCCTCGCCCCAGGTCCTGGCAACCACCATTCTTTCTGTCTCTGCAGATTTGACTATCCTAGGTACTTCATAATTGAAATCATATATGTGTCCTTTTGTGACTGGCATATTTCACTTGAATATCATCAAGATTCATCTAGGGCAGTGGTTCTCAACATTTCTAATGCCGTGACCCTTTAATACAGTTCCTCATGTTGTGGTAACCCCAACCATAAAATTATTTTCGTTGCTACTTCATAACTGTAATTTTGCTACTGTTATGAATTGTAAATATCTGTGTTTTCTGATGGTCTTAGGTGATCCTGTAGCGGTTCTCAACTTGTGGGTCGCCACCTGTGGGTTCTCAACCATTAGCGGGAGGTTGCTTCAATCCTTGGCTAGTGTGAATAATGCTGCTATAAATATAGGTATACGAATATCTGTTTGAGTCCCTGCTTTCAATTCTTTTGGCTATATACCCAGAAGTGGAACTGCTGGGCCATTTGGTAACTTTTAAAAAAAATCATATCATTTCCCATAGTAGCAGCATTACCATACATTCCCACCAGCAATGTACACGAGCTCTGTGATAGATAATTTTACATGTCAACTAGATATCATGGGGTGCCCAGATTAAATATTCTTTCTAGTTGGGTCTATTAGGCTGTTCCTGGATGAGCTTAACATTGAATTAGTAGACTTAGTCAAGTCCCACTGTGGACAGGTGTCATCCGATCTGCGAAGGGCCTGGATAGAATAAAGGCAGAGGATGCAGGGATTCCTCCCTTTTTCCAGCCTATCAGGAATTTACATCATGGGCTCCTTTCATTATCAGGTGTTCAGACGTGGGCTGAATTATATCACTGACTTTTCTAGATGTATAGACCATGGCCATTCTACACTCTCAGCTCACTCTGTCATTCTGAGGAAGACACACTCACAACCAAAGTTCTTTCATGTTAGGGAATATTCATAAATAAATATCTATCTGTTCTCCTGGGTCTTGAACTAAGTCCAGCAATAACAAGGTCCTTGTTTGTGCCCAGGAAGAAAGTAGTAAGACCAGAAATATTCTGCTGTTTCCCACCCATTACAGACTTCTGATTTAATACTCTTACTGAGGTAATCCTAATAGAATTTGGCTGTGAACCATAACCACAATCTATTTCCCTACATAAATATTCACCCACTATATTTTCCAAGGTAGATATAGTATTTTTTTTACTCACATATGGATTTTACTTTCTGATGTTCAAGTCAATATAATGCTAAATTGAACATTGGACTAGTCAGATTTTTTAAGGTACAATTTAATTCTTAAAATAGAAAGTAAACAGATTTACAAGTAATATTTTCAAACAAACACCTTTGTCTAGAGTTTCTGGTAAAGCAGTGAGCATGTGTTATTGAGAGTTTTTTTAGGATACTTTTTTAAGTGAAATTGTACATACACACTTATAGCATAGCAACATTCTTATAAGTCAGGTATTTTAATGTAAAGCTTTCAGGAAAGCATATATACAGTGTTTAATTTAATTGAAAATATTTTCTTTAACATCAATGAAAGAAAGTTTTAGAAAAAAGCTAAAACAGAAAGAGGATGTTACATAGATTGCTGCTTCTTTTCCAAACACTTTTCAATATCATCAAGCACTTGAACAGCAGCCTTTGGAATTCGTGTCCCAGGACCAAATACATTGGAAACCCCAACTTCATATAGAAATTCATAATCCTGTTGAAAGAATTTGTTTAATTAATAGAAACAATAATATTTTTAATTTCAAGCAAATGAAACAAAAGAACAATACTTGCTTTCTTTTTTTGTCCCCAGTGCCCTAAACTTTCTCCACTAATACACTACTGCCATTTGGGGGTGAAAATTCTTCCTTCATTGGTACTGCTAATCACCATTAGCACACCCTTATATTCCAAGTCATTAAAAGAACAAAACGCATTCTGCCCATTTCCCAAACACCATCAAATCATTAGTTTATTTTAAACCAAGTCAAAGTTTGAGTGAAAATATTCAGAGGACACAAATACTCCTCCAGATTTTAGGCTACTCAATATTGGAATATTTATTGCTATAATATCAAGTTTAGGACACGTTTTAAAGCCCTGATCCTCAATCAATAGGGCAATTATATATTTCAGGACATTCTGGTTTGTGAAGCACAAGCCTTTTTCTTTTCTTGTGAGCCTTTTTTTGAATGAAGTATAACTGACATATAACATTATACTAGTTTCAGGTACATAACATAATGATTTGATATTTGTATATACTGCAAAGTTATCACCACAATATGTCCAACTAACATCCATCACCACAGAGTTACAGAATTGTGTGTATGTGTATGTTGAGAACTTTTAAGATTTATTCTCTTGCCCTGGCTGGTGTGGCTCAGTTAATTACAGCATCATCCTGTGCACTGAAGGGTCTCGGGTTGGATTCCTAGTCTGGGCAAATACTGAGGTTTTGAGTTGGAACCCCAGTTACGTTGCATATGGGAGGCAACCAATTGATGTTTCTTTCTCTTTCTTTCTCCCATTCCCTCTCCGGTTTTCTTTTCTGTCTCTCTAGAATCAATGAAAAACATATCCTCGGGTAAGGATTTTTTTTAAAAGATTTATTCTTAGTAACCTTCAAATATGCGATACAGTATTATTAACTACTAGAGGCCCAGTGCACAAAATTCATGCACTCAGGGTGGGAGGGATCCCTCAGCCTGGAGTGTGCCCTCTCACAGTCTGGGAGTCCTCGGGGCATGTCCAGAAGCCAGCAATCAGTCATCCTAAGTGCTGCTGTGGAGGCAGGGGAGGTTCCTGCCACCGCCACTTCACTCACCAGATGTCAGTCCAGCTTATGGCTGAGTGGCTCTCCTCCTGAGGGAGTGCACTGACCACAAGGGGAGAGCTCCTGCATTGAGCGAATGCCCCCTGGTGGTCAGTGTGCATCATAGCGACTGGTCATACTTCCTTTCTGTCAATTTTAACCTTTTATTATATAGAATTGTCACTATGCCATACATTACATCTCCATGAAAGTTTGTACTTTGTGACTCCCTTCATCCATTTTTCACGCACCTCTGTCTCTGCAATCATCAATCTGTTTTTCCACGTGTGAGATCATATGATATTGTTTTTCTCTGTTTGACTTATTTCACTGAGCATAACACTCTAATATTCTCACAAAGAGCAACATTTCATTCTTTGTATGGCTGAATAATATTCCATTGTGTATACAGACCATATTTTCATGGAGGTGCATGTTTTCCTTTTCTTGAGATAAATACTCAGAAGTAGAATTACTAACACACATGGTAGTTCTATTTTTAATTTTTTGAAAAACTTCCATACTGTTTTCTATAGTGCCTATACCAATTTACATTCCCACCAAGAGGGTACAAGAGTTCTCTTTTCTCTATATCCATGCCAACACTTGTTATTTTTTATCTTTTTGATAATAGCTATTTCAACAAGTGTGAGGTAACACCTCATTGTGGTTTTGATTTGCATTTCATTGATGATTAGTGATGTTGAACACCTTTTCATATACCTGTTGGCCATCTGTATATTTCTTTGGAAGCATATATATTCAGATACTCGAGCCTTTTTTTTTTCTTTTATACTCGAGCCATTTTTAAATCACTCTTTGGTTATTGCAGCACATATTTTCATTATCAAGTGATCAAATTTGGATGATAAATTATATTGTCATGCTTATTATCCCCCAACTATTTCTTTTCTGTCTCTATTATTTCCTTATAATATTCTTACAATACTATAATCCTGGAATAGCACTTAACTCATCTCATTGAACTTTACTCCTAGTCTATAAACTTCTAAGGACAGAGATCACATCTAAGCATCTTTATATCCTCAGTCTGTGGCACATAAAGGTACTGAAAATATCCCATCACTCTTGGGCAGATGCTATAGATTTAAAAGTTCATTAAAAAAAAACTTGATAAAATATGTAATTACAATTACCTCCAAATTGGAGATGGTTAAATTGCTAGTTTATCTTCTATCTTTTCTAACAATGCTATGTAATATTTGTTCTGACATCCAATTTATGTTTTTGGAATGGAGGATTCAACTAGAAGAGTCTATGAAATGTTGCCACTGGAGAAAGGATCCTTGATTTATCTCGGTCTAACATAAGCCTTGTAAATATATTTTAATGAGAGGATAAAATGTTAGAAACAAGTGAATCTGAGTAAAGAGCATACCAGTGCTCTTTGTACTATTTTCATTTTGTACCCTATTAGTTTGAAATTATTTCTAAATAAAAAGTTATTATTATAAAATATCTTCCACTGAGCTGGGCCAGGCATATCACAAGGGGATAATTCTCTTTAAAAAGCTCTGTAAATTGTCTGCTTCATGATGGAAGTAGGAAGCATGAAGCTGCTAATTTTGCCTAGAGTACTACAGTGGTACCTCGAGATACAAGTGCCCTAACATACGAGATTTTTGAGATACGAGCCATCGAGCGAGCGATTTTTGCTTTGAAATACGAGCAACATTTGAGACAGGAGTAATTGCGTGGATCGGCCAGCTGCACACGACCCACCAGTTTACCGCGACTTGAGGATCTCATAGTTTCCATGCCTCAAGGTTACGGAAGGAATTAAACTCGTATCTCGAGGTACCACTGTACTTGGAAGCCACTGTTGTTAAAGGGGTTCGAAGATCCTGAAGGTAATTACACATACTGGTGAGGGCAAACCACATTTATTTAATCAGACAGCAGAAACAATAAACTCCACAATGGCAACTGCTAAGTCTGCTTAATTAACCACCATATATTAGTGCTATCTAATTTAAAATCTATGCATCTTTCAATCAAGTAATAACATTTTATGTATTTACTACAAACAAATAATAAAAAAAATGCGTGGGTACTGACTGCTATAATTATAACAGATACTCATATTAACACTTTCAGGTGTGTCATTATAGAAAATGATATTTAGTCTTTAAACTCAGAGGAAAAAAATACAAGAAATACCTACAGATATTCCAAGCAATTCAAATATCCAGAGTTAGTACAACTTATGAAATATATTCCTTGAAAATGTTTGCTTACACATATAACAAGCCTGTGTGGTGTTTTTTTTTTTCAGTTTATTTTTCAATCCCATTATTTTATGCTGCCTAATTATTTTGGTTCTTAAATTTTAATATCATGCCCAAGAGCTTAGATATTGGTCTCTAAAACTGCATTATAGATAGAAGTATTCCAGTGATAAATAGCAATAAAGAATAAAAGCCCTTTTTATTCCCAAAGAGTAAGCTATCACTATGAAAAAATAGACAAGTATGTTAACAAAAGCAATTTTGTGTTGACTATATTACCTTTAAGTATTGTGTTGGTAGTCAGAATAAAACACCTATATATATAGTTTGTTTGCTAGTCCCACATTATTACCAATCTCATAACCTCATACATATGTATTCTCTCATTTTATAAGTAGTATCTAAAACCACTATTTTATATTCTGCGTTGTAACGGGGGGAAAAAATCATAGACTGGGACACAAGCTCCCATTTCAATGACAGATTCCTGCTTTAGTGGTGGGGGCTTTGTAGCATCTATAAATCATTTCCTTAGAGCAATCTCATATTCAGTTCTTCTATTTTTATTTTCATTCTCAGTAAAAAAGTAAAATAAAATAAAAAAGAAGAGAAAACTTGATATAATTAAAAATTGGATTGAAAATAAACCAATTTATATTTTTGTTGTTGTTAATCCTCACCTGAAGGTAGTTTTTCATTGGTTTTTAGAGTGGAAGGAAGGGGGAGAGACAAAGAGAAATATTGGTGTGAGAGAGACATATCAATTGGTTACCTCCCACATGTGCCTCAACCAGGACTGGGGATCGAGCCTGCAACCCAGGTACATGCCCTTATCCAGAATCGAACCTGGGACCCTTCAGTACATGGGCCGATACTCTAACCACTCAGACAAGCCAGATAGGGCCCAATTTACTAATTATTTTAACTGATAGGTAAGGGTAATATATGGAAGGAGTCCCCCACTCCATTAATAAATTAATTGACATCACTGATTGTTACCTAGTGTCCATTTCTCCTTTCCTAAGATGAACCACATTTTTGTTCAAAAATCCACCTCTACCCCATTTGGCCAATAATTTTTAGAACAGGCTGATTTTATTTACATCTGAAATATGATATTTTGGGCTCAAAGAAAACTATACCCAATCAAATTAGCTTTAATAAAAATGGGGTTTTATTGGATCATGTAACTGTTACAGCTCTGAGTTAGGGCAGCATTTAAGGATGGGAGCATGGGGGAAATGGGCAAGGTAGCTACTCTAAAACAACATAAGCAACCGTTGCCGTCTGGCTAAGGACTCACTTTACTACCAGGGGAGGAGTGCTCACTATATCTCTGTTATATGCACAGTGTATTTACCATTCTTCTCTATTCCAGCTGTGAGTTTTTTATTACCTTATCCTGTTCCTTCTCATCACTGTTTATTGAATATAAAGAAAGTAGATCTCTATTTCAGTTATGAGTTTGCAAAGGGATAATTCTCTCTAAGAAGCTCTGTAAATTGTTAAATGATACATATGAATTACACATAGCTTAAAGAGAAAACAACATTGCCCACTTTTGGACTTTGTCAAACTTAGCAAAAATCACCAGAAAATAATTTGGGTTAAAATCTAGCACACATTGATCTTCAGGAAAGGTGTGCAG
Organism: Lasiurus borealis; assembly: GCA_004026805.1. Lineage (NCBI taxonomy): Eukaryota > Metazoa > Chordata > Mammalia > Chiroptera > Vespertilionidae > Lasiurus > Lasiurus borealis. Next base: position 26,179 of record PVJN01017273.1, on the reverse strand, counting down.
TAAATTAAAGAGCTACACATTGTTTACTCGGGATTCCCATCATAGCACTAGAAAAATATAGGTGATGAAAAATACCTGCGGTGGTATCACCCCTCCACACATGACAAGAATATCTGGCCGTCCAAGAGAGCTGAGCTGTTTGATGAGCTCAGGAACGAGGGTTTTGTGACCAGCAGCAAGTGTGCTCACACCCACAGCATGCACGTCTGCGTCCACAGCCTGCTGGGCCACCTCAAGGGGAGTCTAATGAATTAGAAAGGAAAGGGACAAATCTCATTGATTCCAAAAAGTGTTATCTACTTAATCGACATACTAAGATTTTACTCATTAAAAATATTAAAATGAATATAACTTCCTATTTCATCATTCTCAAATCATAAATACCAACTCATCCAATGGATGCAATAACACCAGTGCTGTGTTTGCTTCTAGCACTAGAAGTTATCAGATTTAAGCTATACCAAAACATATTTCCTCTTCATCATCATTTTTCAAGAATGTATCTGTTGTCTTCATTATCAACATTTATTGACTAGTTGTGCAATATAAGGCAAGTGGTTATATAGTATATATGAAGAAGTAAAAGGCCAAATATAAAATAAAATGTTAAAAGTGAATCTTAGTTTTTAAAACAGAATGGGAAAGAGTGATATTAGCAATATAGCAGGCGAGGAAACTCCAGGACATGGTTCTCCCATAGAGACATTGGATTAACAGTAATATGTGGATCAAAATAACCTTGTAAGAACTCTACTTTTAAGCAGTTTGGAATACAAAAGGTATAAAGGATATATCTCGTATTCCATTATTAATTGGGTTACCCAAGATCATATCCACTTTCTGTAATGAGTCTGTGACATGGCTTTAATAATCTACATGTATTTAAGTCATTCATATAAAATGCCTAAGAGTTTCTCATTGAGAATATAATGTAATTTGAGAAATTAAGAAGAATAAGGCCACCTCAGAAACCGCTGCACAATTATAAGTTCAAAAAAAGTATATCAAAATCTATGAATTTTCTAAGTTTGGCAAGATTTTAAGGCTCATAATTTTAGTGTGGAAACAAGAGATTCTATACTCTCAGTAATGGAGCCACATTCAAGAAGATCTCTAGGTAAGTCATGCAGCATATAGATCAAATTTTAAATATGTAATATGTCAACACCAAAAAATATATATTAATACATAAAATTAAAACCTTTTTAAAAAAGTAGGCATACTTTTGCCATTGATTTCTTAAAGGTGAAAATTTTAATTAATTTAAGCATGATTTGTCATCCATTTCATCCATCCTACCACAATTTACATAAAATACCATCTAAACAGTTCAGTTCCATACTTTATGCTTATATAAACTATATTTTGCATTATCAAAGGCTGAAAATTTTGAAACCTCATATCTAATTTTGATTAAATCAGTCATCAAAGAACTATAGGGTTGTACCTTCAGCCACAGATAAGTTTTTATTTAAATGACACAGTATTCTGTTAACAAAGTTGCTGGTACTAAAAGGATAATTATATTTTTATAGAAGGGATTTAAGAGGAAATGATCTTACAGTTCTTCAAAAAATTCTTTTAGGTGCCAAAGGCTTTTATTTACTTTTATTTTATGAAAGAAATATTTCCCAATTACTAAATATTGGAAATGCATTACATTTGATCACTTTAAAGTAAACAAACAAAAACTAAAGTAAAATGGTAGAAATAGAAAAATATTCAACTTAAGGAATGAAAACAACCTAAATTTATATATTTGAGGAGCATTTGAAATCTTTCTTCCTGGTATATTTCATCAGTTTGGTTCAAATAAACATATAAAAATTCTCAAAAAATAATAAAATTAAATATACTTGAGATTCTTAATAAAACCTACCTTAAATGCATAAGACTATAAACACATTAACACAACTACCAACACAGTTCAAGAACATATCTCCAGAAATTTGGGCTCTTTATAGTAACAATTTCTCCTAGACTCTCTTGAGTAATATTCAAACATTCAAAAAGGGAAAACTCTTATGGGAGATTCTACAAAGCTAGACCTCTAAAGGAAAGTTTACTTTTTTGCTGTAAAAATGCAATGAGTACTCTTTTAGTCTCTACCTTAGTTTAGTTGACGTATCTGCATTTGTAACAACAGTAGTTCCTTCTCCTTGAAACTCTTCTCTTAGTTTTTATCCCCCTATTTATCCCATTTCTTTTTATTCCTTTGCTGTTTCCTTCTCTTCTATTTCCTTTTAATGTTCAAGTTTTCTCATCTTGCTTTATAAACTCTTTATGGAAAATGACATCCATTGTCATGGTTTTAAGTAATATTTATGTAGTGACAAGTCACAAAGTCTTGTCTATAACTGAGGCCTCTCTGCTGTTTCAGACATGTATATCCAACTTATGTGGTCATCTTCATTTGAATGTCCTACAGCTGGTTCTCTTAAGTCTGCCAATCTATCTGTAAATAGCCCCTTCATTAAATTTTCTTCAAAACCCCAGATGACTCTTTGTTTCTGTGAAGACCTTGATCCTACCTTAGTTAAGGCCTTTGTTGTTTCTCACTCAGATTACCAAACATTTTAGCTGGACACCTTGCAATCTATCTAGTCGCAGCTCCTCTCAATCCATTTCAGTAAGCAGACTTTAGTATAAAGTGACCTTTCTAAAGTATAAATTTGATTGTGTCACTCTACCCAAACACATTTGGGATAAGTTCAAACTCCTTAGAATGGCATACAAGGCCATTCATCACAATTTGCACACCATCCCAATTTTCCTGAACCTCCTGGAGGCATCATGCTCCATAGTTCTGCACCTCTGCTCAAACCATCCCTTCTTCTGAGCATGCTCTTCCCTACTTTGTTTTTAGGCTTCTGAAAGATAAAGCTCAAATGCAACTTCCTAGGATTCATGGAGAAGTTCCTCATCTTTAGTTTATTACATGGATATTACTATGCTGTGATCGGCAGTAAGTAAATCTCTGTTAAAAGATTGAAAGCTCCCTGAAGACAAAATAAAATTGTCTTATAGAACTCAGAAGCTAACACCTGGTAGATGATCAGTAAATATGTAATGGATAAAGCCTTTCATATAAAAGTTATTACAATTTACTCCTCAACCAAAGATTTTTGGGGAGTGAATGATTAATGACTCATCATCCTATAGAGAATTTCAGCTTCATTTAATTGCAACAAATTATTTTCCTGCTAATTCTAATATTCTGTGATCAAGTAAAATACTACTAGAGAGTAAAAAAGAGAAAACCTAATTTTAAATTGAGCTTACTCTAATGCTTGATTTCCCTTTAAAAACACTTTCCACCAATCCAATGTGGGCTATCTTTCCCACAAAATATTAGTCACATCTTAATAAGTAGCACAATAAGATATTGAAAGTAATCTTCATAGCTTCAGAAGCCTAATAAAAGTTATAGTTCAGAAATGACAATGATTTTTACAGTCTGATTAACAAGTACATTAGCATGAGTTATATTTTATTCCTACTTCTGTCCTAAATAATTAGATTACATGCATTCAAAAATAAATTAGGAAATTTGTTGAATTAAAGTTCTTCTTTTAAAACTTTAAAATATCATCATGGTCTATTATATTTTTATGATTTTTTCCTGCATGTGATTTATGATATACTTTTTGAAATTCTCCCCAACAATGTACAGTACCTGAAAAAGAGGACCAATGTCCACATCAAAACCCAGATCAGCAAATCCTGTAGCTATAACTTTTGCTCCTCTGTCATGTCCATCTTGTCCCATTTTTGCCACAAGAAGACGAGGTCTGCGACCTTCACGTTCCATGAATTTCTGAACCCTAAGCAACATTTTAAAATACAATAATTATATATTAGTTGTCCAAAGGTAGGATATAAAAACTACAATTTATTTGTAGCAAATCATTCAAGTTTATTTAAAAATCTATTTATAAAACTATTTTTAACATCTCTGTTTTACATTTTACTCCATTAAAGCCTGAGTGTTTACCATCTCCCCTTTAAAGGAAAGTTTGAAAAGTGGCACAGCATTTAAGCCCATATACCTGAGAGCAGCATCACAGTGAACCAAGATGAGAAAATGACTACTTTTCACCTTCTTGCGCACCCCCAGAGTATAGAATATTAAATATTAGAGATATTTAAATGTAAACTAAAAAGTGCCTTTCAGAGTTATTTACATACATATGTTACTTACTAGCTGTAGTGAACTATTCATATACCTTCCTTCACAAGTGAACTTTCCCAGGCTAACTCCAGCATGTCTTACAATGACATATCATCAAAATACTCACTTAATTAAATCAATAACTGTATACCCCATATGAAAAAGCACTACATTTGTTTCTGACAAAAGGAAAAAAGATTCCATGTGATGAGTTTCACCTTGGCTGTTTTGGTATTTATCTCATATATAGGTAGTTACATAAAAATTTCCGTGGGGAGTCATTGGTTAGGACAATCCAAGATGGCGGCATAAGTAAACACCTACACTACTGCCTCGCACAACAATTTCAAAACTACAACTAAAAGAAAGAACAGACATCATCCAGAACCACAGGGAATCTGGCTGAGTGGAAATTCTACAACTAGAAGGAAAGAGAGGGGCTCACAGAGACCCAGAGGAGCTGCAAAAAGCTGAGGTACAGAGACACGCGTGGAGAGAGCAGGTGACGGTGAACCTGGCTGGCTGGCTTTCTCTGGCAGGAGGGAGACTGAGACTCCGAATGGCATTGAACCCCTTATCCTACGACACTAAACCCCAGATCCAGCCAAAACTCATACGGGAGGAGTTTGGACTGTGAAGGGGGAGAAGTGCACGGAAATTTAGGGGAGTCACAAAAGATCAGAAGTCTGGTGGCGCGCACAGCATTGCGTGCAGAGGACTAACTGCTGATTGTGCCACTGGCTTTCGGGACTGGGCGGGAGACAGACCCTCCCAACTGTGCCACTTCTGACTCCACTAAACCCCAGTTTCGGGCGAAACCCTGGGGACCCAGGCACGTGTGGTCCCGGAGCACAGGAGAGCCGGAAAGGCAGAGGTCTAGAGGCACTGCGAGAGTGAGCACATGCACACAGGGACCATTCAAGTGATTACCAAGTCACGTGAGACTCAGGGGCCGTGGAGGTCGGGGCCAAATGGAAGGCAAGGCGGTCCCTTAAGCCCTGAGACTCCACCCATCCCAAACTCAACAGAGAGGCTTCTACAGTTTTTCAAGTCTGGTATCATAAGGCTGAATCCAACACAGAAGTTCTCCCAGCATAGTGAAAATGCTGAGACAAGGGAAGGGATCACAAACAAAAGAAATAGAGGAAAACAAACGACTGGATATAGAGTTCAAAACCACGCTTATAAAGTTTTTCAAGAATATCCTAGGAAAGATGGATAAATTTAGCGAGTCCCAAGAAGAGATGAAAAAGGACCAACTAGAGATGATAAAGGACCAAGTAGAAATTAAACATACACTGACTGAAATAAAGCATATTATACAGAGACCTAACAGCAGACTAGTGGAAGGCAAGAATCAAGTCAAAAACTTGAAATACAAAGACTCAGAAAACACTCAATTGGAAAAGCAAGAAGAGAAAAGAATCCAAAAATGTAAAGATAATGTAAGGAGCCACTGGGACAACCTCAAGCATACCAACATCAGAATTGTGGGGGTGCCAGAAGAAGAGAGAGAGCAAGATACTGAGAACCTATTTAAAGAAATAATCACTGAAAATTTCCCACATATGGTGAAAGAAATAGACTTACAAGTCCAGGAAGCACACAGAACCCCATATAAAAGGAATCCAAAGAGGAGCACACCAAGACACATCATAATTAAAATACCAAGAGCAAAAAACAAAGAGAGAATATTAAAAGCAGCAAGAGAAAAACAACTGATTACCTATAAGGGCGCACCCATATGACTATCAGCTGATTTCTCAACAGAAACGATGCAGGCCAGAAGGGAGTGGCAAAAAATATTCAACGTGATGAATAGCAAGAACCTACAACCAAGAATACTCTATCCAGCAAAGCTATCATTCAGAATTGAAGGGCAGATAAAGAGCTTCACAGATAAGAAAAAGCTAAAGGAGTTCATCAACTCCAAACCAGTATTATATGAAATGCTGAAAGGTATTCTTTTAGAAGAGGAAGAAGAAAAAGGTAAAAGATAAAAAATTATGAACAAACACATATCTATCAACAAGTGAATCTAAAAACTAAGTGAATTAAAAATTTGATCAACAGAATAAACTGGTGAATATAATAAAATCAGGAGCACAGAAAGGGAGTGGACTGATAATTCTCAGGGGGAAATGGGTGAGGGGTGTACAGGGAGTGACTGGACAAAAATCACACTTATGGACTCATCAATGTGGTAGAGATAAGGGTAGAGGGAGGGGTGGGAGCTGGGTGGAGGGGACCTATGGAGGGGAAAAAAGAGAAAAAAATGTATTAATCTAAATAATAAAGATTTAATTAAAAAGAAAAATTTTTCGTGGGAACTTTTATTACAAAATTTGAAAAAACTAATCACCAGGAAGCTACTTCTTACACTTGAGAAGCATGATCCTTTTTATATATTAATATATATTTTACTACATATAAAATATATATTATTATATATTTTAATATATATTTTAATATGTTACATATATTAATATATATTTCCAATTCATGTTTGACTGTTATTACTGTCAGTTCACTGAAGACTGATTTTAATTAATGTACAGATGGCAACCAAATATGTACTATCAAATAGGAAAATTAAGATTTTATAATTATTTTGATCAATTAATGTAAATAAACTTGAGAAAATATAAAGTAAGGAGAATGAAATTGAAGTACCTGGAGGATATGAAGCAATATCATATTATATCACATTATTATTATATAAACATCTTTTTAAAATGAGAAACTACTAAGGGGGACTACAGTGAAAGTTCAGAATATTATTTTAGTAAAACTGCAGACTAACAAGAAAGACAATTTACATATTTTCCAAGGGGTATGTGAGAAAATTAAGTCTGCAGTAGATTCATGGGGACGTACTAACTGAAAAGAAGATACACTCCTATAAGAAATCTCACATATTACCTTGTGATAGCATATGTTATCTCTTTACTTTCTCCAAATTCTTGGCGATAGGCTCCACTCACCATCCGATCATTAGCTTTGTGTTCACCAAATACCTTTTTCATGGCATCTGTGATTTCTCCAACTGTACATCTAGAATATTACAGTTAATAGTCTATTAACAACATTTTTTGAGATTAAAATATTTTGTTACTCTGTTAATGTAGCTCAGTTGTTGAGTGTTGGTCCATGAACCAGGAGGTCATGGTTTGATTCCCAGTCAGGTCAGGACACATGCCCAGTTTGCAGGCTCGTGTCCCACTAGGGGGGCATGCAGGAGACAGAAGATTGATGTTTCTCTTTCATCAATGTTTCTATCTCTCTATTCATATCCCTTCCTCTCTCTAAATATCAATGAAACATATATCTTAGACATGTTTTATTACCTAAGTAAAAAATAGGCTGTCAAAAATCTAAATAAGAATTTTTTATTGTATCATGAAAGTATCTTCCTCAGATACTTATGAAGAGTGATTTTAGAGACATAGAAGCATGTAATGGACTGATGAATCTCAGAGGGACAGCTGGGGTGGGGGATGGGTGGGGAGAGATTAACCAGGGAATTTATATGCATAATAGAGGCCCGGTGCACAAAAATTCGTGTACTGGGGGGGGGGGGGAGGTCTCTCAGCCTGGTCTGTGCCCTCTCACAATCCAGGAGCCCAAGGGGATGTCCTACTGACGAGGAGCAGACCTAAGCTGCAATGTGGCCTCTCTTTGCAACAGGTGACCAGGCAGGCTAATCAGGGGAAGGCCACTGCTGTCTCTCTCTGCAGGGGGTGAGTGGGTGGCCAATCAGGGAACAGCGCTGGATGTCATGGCCCCACCCCAACCCCCACTGCCTCTCCGCCACTGCTGGTCACTGCTGCTTCCCCCCCTTCCTCATCGCCATCCCCTTCTTCCACCCACCGGCACATGTCTTGGCTAGTTTGGTGCCATCTGCTTGCTGGCCCCACTCTCTGCCAACTGGTCATTCTGCTGTTCAATCGATTTGCATATTATGCTTTTATTATGTAGGATATGAATAGCCCCTGGGTCCACAGACACAGACAATAGTGTAGTGAAGGCCTGGGAGGGGCAGGTGCTGGGTGGAGGGGACCAATGGGGAAAAAATAGGGGAGAACATCTGAAACACTTACATTAATTAAGATAAATTTAAAAAAAGAAAAAGTGACTTTTAGATGCCTTTATATATAGTAAACTCTTTTCAACATTTTCAACCAAAAAATTCACTTACCTAAAAACTATATATAAACCTTTAAAGCAGTGGTTCTCATCCTTTCTAATGCCACGACCCTTTAATACAGTTCCTCATGTTGTGGTGACCCCCAACCACAAAATTATTTTCGTTGCTACTTCATAACTGTAATTTTACTACTGTTATGAATCATAACAGTATGTTTTCTGATGGTCTTAGGCGACCCTGCTAGTGGTTCTCAACCTGTAGGTCGCGACACAGATATTTACATTACGATTCATAACAGTAGCAAAATTACAGTTATAAAGTAGCAACAAAAATAATTTTATGGTTGGGGGTCACCACAACATGAGGAACTGTATTAAAGGGTTACAGCATTAGAAAGGTTGAGAACCACTACTCTAAAGTTACTCAATAATTCACCACGACATAAATGTGCAAACAGCAATATATTTTCATAAAAAGGTAGTATTTTATAAAAGATTTGTTTATTCCACTTGTTTATTAATTCATTAAACATGCACTAAGTACCTAATATGGGCCAAGCACTGGTAAGTGCTAGAAATTCAATGATATATAAGACAAAAACACACACGTACCTGTTGTTATAGCTTATCATCCAGTCAGGGGATATGGACAATATATAGTAAACAAGTACTAAGTTAATAATGTGGTAATAAGTACTACAAAGACACTAAAGTAGGGCAAATGGAATGGGGTTGCTGGGAAAGCAGTTTTAAAGATATTGAAGATATGAAGACTTTTGAACTAGGATATAATAAGAAATAGAAGATAAAGGGAAGAATATTTGAAAAAGGAAACACTAGATACAAAGGTTCTGGGAAGTAGAAAAACTTTATTTCTATTCTAAAAATAGAAAGGGGGACATTGAGGACACAGCATAGTGAAGGAAGCAGGATAAGGTCAGAGAGGTAGGCAGAGTCATACTCAGCATGGCCTTGCAGGCCTTGCAGGCTTTGGTAAGATTAGGTTTTAATTTAAAAGTACTAGAAGTCCATTGGGGGGATGTTAAGAAATTAAAACTGAAATAAAATAAAAAACAACCCTCACACTATTTACATTACCCCTTAAGCACTTAAAACATGTTTTTAAAAAGTTCATTTTCTTCAGCAATATATAATAAAAGCAAAAATAATTTTTAGTGACATTATCATACACTGGGAAAAAAGTTTCTGTGAGCCACTTGCTTTTTTCCATGTCCTAGGAGGCAAGGCACTGATTACCCCTTATTCTGGACTATCTTTTCAAAGATATCTACATAGTGAAGAGCCCTGGAAGACAGACATATAGTCCACCTCTAGACAAAGGGCAAGTCTTCTTACTGTCCAATGTATTAATGTCTCCCTATATGTGAAAGTACATTAAACTTCAACTTGCAAATGGATTCATTACAATGTCAAATGTCCTGAGTCGCAGGGAAATAGACAAATATTAATACTCTGCATTCAAAATATATGAATGTTATAAATGCACAGATGTTTAAAAAAAAAGAATTAACTTTATCTTGTTCTCCAATATTTTTTTTTAGGTTCCCTTGGTTTATGGAATCAACCTTTTATTTTAGTACACTGTGAAAAGCTTACTGGCCAATTTTTACAGTTTGGAAATCTCCAAAGGTAAATATCCTCACCTTGCTTGAGCGGCATCCACTGCAAGAGCCAGAATATTCCCATCTCCACTGGCAGCACACGCAGTCAGCGCAGAAAGACATTTCTCCACCAAAGCAGGATCCCTGCTAGATTTGATCTTATGGGAAAGGTCAAGGAAAGGGAGAAATTAAGTGAAAGAGAACAAAGCAGTTAGGAGATTAGGATCTGTTATACATAACACAGAAACTGTTCCATATTCCTAACCTTAAGAAAACAAGGGGGGGAAAGATAATAATATGTATCCTAAGTCTGATATTCCTTTAATTTATTCATTTACTCATTCAATAAACATTTAAGAACTTCCTAAATAATACTAAATTCTGTATAACCCTAATAAATTAGAAACAAGCAGGGAAGTAATAAATAACAGTGCTGACCATCCCAAGTTGAACATGCTTCTAGGCTTTTCCCTTATCTTCTGTTTCTTATTATTTATGTCCAGTTCATAAGTCTTCATATCTTCAGTATCTTCAAAATTGCTTTCCTAGTCACCCTAGGCTTACTTTAATGTCTTCGTAGTATTATCCCATGATTATCTTAATATTTGTTTACTATGTATTATCTGTATCCCTTGACTGTATGATAAGCTCTATAAGACACTGAAAACAAGTGGCTCTTTTATATGAGGAATTTCATAAAGATGAATAGTGACAAGGAAGAAAAAAATTAGCAGATTACAACTTAGATAATATTTTAGTTACATTTGTTTCCTTAACTAATTAATAATATATCAATATGTATGTATATTGTTTTTTTCTTTTGTATTTAAGAGTAATAAGCCAGAGAAAGACAAACACCAAATGATCTCACTTGTATGTGGAATCTAATGAACAAAATAAACTGACAAGGGAAGGAGAAATAGAAACATTGGATACATGGAACAGACTGACAGCTGTCAGAGGGGAGGTAAGTGGGGTGGAGAGGATGAAAAAAGATACAGAGAATAGCCAAAGAACATATTTGCATAGCCCATGGACACAGATAACAGTGTGGTGAAGGCCAGAGGGAGGGGAGTGGGGTCTGGGCAATGAGGGGGAAGTGGGGGACATCTGCAATAATATCAACAATAAAAAACATATTTTAAAAAATTCCAAGGAGACAAAGAGAGACAAGAGACAATGAGAAATACTGAGATAAGGAAGACAATGAAAGGCATGATCAAAACTTTTCCTTTCAAGTCCTAGGTCTACTGTGCTCTGTCAACAACCTGTCTAAAAAAAAGTTACTTAAAATCCAACATTTTATAGGTTTTCATCACTTGTAAAAGAGTCTAAAATACTATACTGCTCACTATGTCACTAAAATCCCATGGTATTTATAAGCAGAGGTGGGCCAGAAAATGTATATTAAGGTCAAGGAAAAAACCAACTCCATTATTAAATTTCTTTCTCTTGTTCAAAATAGGGTCTATTGTCATTTATTATAAATGGAACCCCTCAAGCTTAAGGGTATAGAATTAATAAAAGCCTAAAGTATAACAGAATAGAAAAGGAGTATCCCAAATATAATAAATATTGAGATTTCTATGGTCACTGGAAATAAAATGCTACACCCTAAAAAGGCCTTTTAAAATGATAAAATGTAAGAGAGGAGTCACTATCTTCTGATTAAATAAGAGGAAATATCATTAAACATCTACCATTAACTCTATCATTATGCAGTCAATCTACCTGGACAAAGTTTATTAGATTGTTACAGATCATTTGAACCAGCGGCCCTCAACCTGTGGGTCGCGACCCCTTTGGGGCTCGAACGACCCTTTCACAGGGGTAACCTAAGACTATTGGAAAACACCTATTTCCCATTGTCTTAGGAACCAACACACTGCTCCTTGGTATAGCAAAATGTAGCAATGTAGTTTACTGTTGTTATATTAAGACTGTTACCCATGCTATACCATGATTCAAGACAAAATTTCATTTATTTGTAATTAGAAATAAATATTTCACAATATATAATTACATATTGTTTTTGTGATTAATCACTATGCTTTAATTATGTTCAATTTGTAACAATGAAAATACATCTTGCATATGAGCTATTTACATTACAGTTCATAACAGTAGCAAAATTACAGTTATGAAGTAGCAACGGAAATAATTTTATGGTTGGGGGTCACCACCACCTGAGGAGCTGTCTTAAAGGGTTGAGAACCACTGATTTGAACCAAGGTGAGGGGGAGAGTTACATCTTAACCCAGGGGTGAGGAACCCTTTTTTTGCCAAGGACCATTTGGATAGTTATAACATTACTAGAGGCCCAATGCATGAATTCATGCATGGGTGGGGTCCCTTTGGGTGGCCTGCAGTCCAACATTGCCTACAGCTCCTACCTGCTACTCCTGTTCATCCCAGCCCCACTGAGCCTACTGAAGACTCATTCTCAGTCAGTTCCAATAGGCAGAGGCTCACACTGCCACAACAGCGCCCACCAGCCATGAGCCCTGCTTATGGCGCCCTCCTGTGGGAATGGCCTACGGGATTGGGCTGAAACCGGCTCTCTGACATCCCCCAAAGGGTCCCGGATTATAAGAGGGCACAGGCCATGCCAATGGACCCTACTGGTGTATGATCAGGCTGGGGAGGGACTGCGGGAGGGCTCCAGGGCCTGTCTGGCGCTGTCTTGCAGACCCAATTAGGACCAGCCAACCAGGGAGGGGCTGCAGGATGGCTCCAGGGCATGTCTGGCCCATCTTGCTCAGTCCTGATTGGCCAGACTCCAGTAGCAAGCTAACCTACCAGTTGGAGCGTCTATCCCTAGTGGTCAGTGCACATCATAGCAACTGGTCAAACAGTTGACTCTCTGCCCCCTGGTGGTCAGTGCATGTCATAGCAAGCAGTTGAGCGACCTTAGCAAATCATTAGCATATGGGAGAAGGGGGGCCCTCAGCCTGGCCTGCACCCTCTCGCAATCCAGGACTGCTAGCTCCTAACTGCTCATCTAGCCTGCCTCATCACCCCTAACCACCTCTGCCTCAGCCTTCATTGTGGTGGATTTGTCTGGAAGGATTACCAGAATGACATCTGGAAGGTCATTCAGCTGTCCAGTCTAATTAGCATATTACACTTTTATTATAATAGATTATAATAATAATTCAAACAACTGGACACTCAGCATATTAGGTTTTTATTATATAAAATTCGTAAACCTTACAAAATTATAAACTTAAAAATTAGTCTGCTATATTTGGTCAAACATTTAGTAACTCAGCCCTAATGCCTTGGCAGAGCCAGATCAAATGATATCTGGGGTCTCATATAGCCTGAGGGCCAGTCATTCCCCACTCTTCTCTTAAACAACCACAGGAAAAGTGAACAGGAAAAATCCATTAAAGAATTTCAAGTTTCCTGCCTTAGACATAAATACAATAGTCAGAGATTAAGAGACTAAAGTAGCTTCATACAACAGAAATATATAGGCTACAACAGTGAAAATTAGTATGTTTTATCTAGTATTTCATATACTTTAGATCATCTCAGTGAGGAAGTAGAAATAAGAAGGAAAAAGTAATTTCGTTTCAATCAAAATAAATATAGTTCATTATAAAATGTAGCTTACTAAAGGACTACGAAATGTATTTTACTTAAAAAAACAAAAACAAAAGATAAATGATTCGCCCGAGAATCCAAGATGGCGGCATAGGTAAACACCTACACTGCTGCCTCACACAATTTCAAAACTACAACTAAAAGACAGAATGGACATCATCCAGAACCACAGGAAAGCTGGCTGAGTGGAAATTCTACAACTAGAGGGAAAGAGAGGGGCTCACAGAGACCCAGAGGAGCTGCAAAAAGCTGAGGTACGGAGACACGCGTGGAGAGAGCAGGTGCCGGAGTACCTGGCTGGCTTTCTCTGGCGGGAGGAAAACGGAGACTCCCAATGGCAATGAACCCCTTATCTTATGACACTAAACCCCAGATCTAGCCAAAACTCATAGGGGGGAGTTTGGACTGTGAAAAGGGAGAGGTGCATGGAAATTTAGGGGAGTCGCAAAAGATCAGAGGTCTGGTGGCGTGCATGGCACTGTGCAGAGGACAGATTGCTGATTGTGCCTCTGGCTTTTGCGAGTGGGCAGGAGACAGACCCTCCCAACAGTGCCACTTCTGACTCAACTAAGGCGAAACCCTGGATATCTAGACTCGTGTGGTCCTGGTGTGCAGGGAGCTGGAAAGGCAGCGGTCTAGAGGCACTGCGGGCACACGAGCACAGGGACTGCTCCAGTGATTACCCAGTCACATGAGACTCAGGGGCTGTAGAGGGTGGGGCCGACTGGAAGGCAAGGAGGTCCCTTAAGCCCTGAGACTCCACCCATCCCAAGCTCAACAGAGGCTTCTTCGGTTTTGCAAGTCTGGTATCATAAGGCTGAATTCAACACAGAAGTTTCCCCAGCATAGTGAAAATGTCAAGACAAGGGAAGGGATCACAAACAAAAGAAATGGAGAAAAAAAAACAACGACTGGGTATAGAGTTCAAAACCACGCTTATAAGGTTTTCAAGAATATGCTAGAAAAGATGGATAAATTTATTAGTCCCAAGAAGAGATGCAAAAGGACCAACTAGAGATGCAAAAGATCTAACTAGAGATGATGGATAAATTTAGCAAGTCCCAAGAGGAGATGAAAAAGGACAACTAGAGACACTGACTGAAATAAAAAATATTATACAGAGTCCTAATAACAGACTAGAGGAAGCCAAGAATCAAGCAAAAAATTTGAAATATAAAGAAGCAGAAAACTCTCAACTGGAAAAGCAAGAAGAGAAAAGAATCAAAAAATGTGAAGAGAATGTAAGGAGCCTCTGGGACAGCTTCAAGTGTACCAACATCAGAATTGTGGGGTGCCAGAAGAAGAGAGCAAGATACTGAAAACCTATTTAAAGAAATAATAAGTGAAAACTTCCTAGGAAGCACACAGAACCCCATATAAAAGGAATCCAAAGAGGACCACATCATAATTAAAATACCAAGAGCAAAAGACAGAGAGAGAATATTAAAAGCAGCAAGAGAAAAACAATTTATTACCTATAAGGGCGCACCCATACGACTGTCAGTTGATTTCTCAACAGAATCGATGCAGGCCAGACGAGAGTAGCAAGAAATATTCAACGTGATGAATAGCAAGAAACCTACAACCAAGAATAACCTATCCAGCAAAGCTATCATTCAGAATTGAAGGGCAGATAAAGAGCTTCACAGATAAGAAAAAGCTAAAGGAGTTCATCAACTCCAAACCAGTATTATATGAAATGCTGAAAGGTACTCTTTTAGAAGAGGAAGAAGAAAAAGGTAAAAGCCAAAAAATTATGAACAACAAATACATATCTATCAAGTGAATCTAAAAATTAAGTGAATTAAAAATTTGATCAACAGAATAAACTGGTGAATATAATAGAATCAGGAGCACAGAAAGGGAGTGGACTGATAATTCTCAGGGGGAAAGGAGTGAAAGGTGTACAGGGAGAGACTGGACAAAAATCATACACCTATGGATGAGATCAATGGGAGGAAGGTAAGGGCAGATGGAAGGGTGGGAGCGGGTGGAGGGGTGCTATGGAGGGGAAAAAAGAGAAACAAATGTAATAATCTGAATAATAAAGATTTAATTTTTTTAAAAAAGATAAATGATTCATAATAGTATTAGGAACCATGATATAGTGGAAATAAATTACAGTGAGAATCCCTGGGTTCCAATACTGATTCTGAACTTTATTGTGAGTTACATAATCACCTATGCCTTATTCTAATCTGTAAATTATAGGAAATATTATTATGGTGTGGTTTTTAATACTAACATATAATTTCTCAGAGGCGGATCATGATTGAAAGCACTGAATTTTTTGCCTAAGTCAACATACTTAGATTTGAGTCTTGGCTATTCAATTATTTATCCAAGATTCTCAATCTCCCTATCTTTAGTTTTCCTTTTCTTTAAAATATTGGGAAATAATATCCACCTCATGAGGTTGTTGTAAGGAACTGATGATAATGTAAGAGCTTAGCCACTGCTAAGAAAGCACTCAAAGAACACAGAACACAGAAAGCACTCAAAACATGATAGCTATTATTACCTTCTCAAGTTTTTCAATTTGCTTGTTACGCACTGAAGTATTATCAATCGCCATAACATCCACAGGTTCTTCTTTCTCCAGCTGGTACTTATTTACTCCAACAATTACTTCAGAACCTATTATTTCCCAAAGGAAAATAATATGTAGATTCTACTCACAAATAAATATCTAACAGTAATAGTCTAATCATCGTGTATTTCTCTTGTAAGTTTAATATTATTAAGTAGTCTTCATAACACTTAGTGAAACACTTAAATATAACTCAGCAAAATCCAATCTGGGATGAAGATGGAAGGGGGAAAAAACAGGTATATATCAGAAACTCTATAAAGGACCATTTTTTATTATTCTCCCAAACAAAATGCTTTCCCAGAGTTTCTGACAAACAATCTTCTAACACTTTTACAAAAATCTAAACAGTCATAGCAACCATCTAAGATTTATAAAGTAGGGAATTAATACCCAACAAGTTTTATAATATTTTCTTAAATTCTCTTGTGGCCAATCACATGAAAACAAAAAATATTTTTAAAACTATAAATGATAAACTAGAATTACAAAGACATTTCCTTAACATGATAAAGAATATATTTTGCCTCAAGCTACCAGATTATTAGTCTAGCAAAAGACAACCTGCTACCCCAACCCCAAGTTATATATCCCTTCTTAATTCCTTCATAGAATTTACCACATTCTAGAATTGCTTTTTTTTTTACTTGTTTACTTGTTAATTTTCTCTCTCTGTAGGTGCATAGACCATGACTATCCTATTTACTGTTGTACACTCAGACACAGCATAGCATCTCAAAGACTTAAGACTAGCTGAAACCGGTTTGGCTCAGTGGATAGAGCATCATCCTGCGGCCTGAAAGGTCCCAGGTTCGATTCCAGTCAGGGGCATGTACCTTGGTTGTGGGCACATACCCAGTATGGGGCGTGCAAGAGGCAGTTGATCAATGTTTCTCTCTCATCAATGTTTCTAACTCTCTATCCCTCTCCCTTCCTCTCTGTAAAAAAATGAATAAAATGTGTTTTTTTTTAAAAAAGACTTAACACTAAAAAGTGTTGACTGACTGACTGAATAAATGGAACTTCAATGCAGAGCCCAATGACCAATTATTATGTTAACTTCCAAATGCTGAAGATACCTACCCACACACATATACATGGGCACAATGGGCATGCCTCCATTCATATTTGCATACTTTGTACATATGCTTGTCCATGTGCATCCATACATATTAAAATACAGAGAAAGACAGACAGACGGCTAGATAGATAAATTCAGATGAGAAACATTTTATCCACATTTCCATTTTTCTGTTACTTTTGTTTTATTGACTATATATGTTATCTTCAAACAGAAATTAATATTTCATTTTAAAAATATATTTTATTAATTTTTTACAGAGAGGAAGAGAGAGAGATAGAGAGTCAGAAACATTGATGAGAGAGAGACACTGATAAGCTGCTCCTGCATGCCCCCACTGGAGATGTGCCCACAGCCAAGGTACATGCCCTTGACCAGAATCGAACCTGGGACCTTCCAGTCTGGCAGATCAACGCTCTATCCACTGAGCCAAACCGGTTTCAGCAATATTTCATTTTAAATACTGGATTTCACATATGAACATTTCTACTTTATCTTACCAGAATCAATTCTAGCTTGTCTTCGGGCAGCACATTCTTCAATTCGAAGTTTCGGTATTCCTTCTGCTACGGCTTTAGCCATTCCACCCATTTCTTCAATTTCATTAATGAGCTAATAAGAAAAAAAGATTAACAAAATAAGAAGAGAATATAAAACTATTAGAGGCCCATCACACGAAAATTCATGCAATAGGCCTTCCTTCCCCTGGCTGCTGGCACAGGTTTTCCTCAAGCACCCGGGACCCAGACCTTTACTCCACCACAGGGAAGACAAGCCTCAAGGCTTCTCCACTCTAGCTGCAGTAAAGAAGCCAAGCCTCTTTAGTCTTCAGTCTTTGCTCCATGCCTGCATATGCAAATTAACTATCATCTTTGCATACTCATTCCTGATTGGCTGGTGGGCTTTGTGGGGGGATGGTCAATTTGCATATTTCTCTTGTATTAGTGTAGATTTTCATAAACTGTTCAGATTTATGTTACATAATTACTAATACTGAATTATTTCAGTGGTAAATTTAATGATTTATAAGAATTAAGTTAACATCAAGGGAATCAGAGTTAATAATACCATAGTTACATTTGAAAGTTGCTAAGAAAATAGATTTTAAAATTTATCCTCACACACAAAAAGTTGTATTCCTGTGTAACTAAACTTATTCTGGCAATCATTTCACAATATATACATATAGCAAGTCATTATTTTATACACTGAAAACTAATACAATGTTATATGTCAATTATATCTCAATTGTTTAAAAATCTGTTTAATGTTTCTTAAAAATCAACAGAAAAACTAACAAGTATATTCTGGAAAATAAAAATTCTTAGATCCTAGGAGAAAAGTAAAGATAATATCAATTCTCTAACCTTTATTTTTAGTTACATAAATAAAGTTTTCATAGTCACTTAAGTACTCTTTAAAATATTTCAAAATGCAATTCTACTTTTTTAAAATATATTTTTATTGATTTCAGAAAGGAAGGGAAAGGGAGAGAGATAGAAATATCAATGAAAAGAGAGAATAATCGATCAGCTGCCTCCCACATGCCCTACACTAGGGATCGAGCCCATAACAGGGGCATGTGCCTTGAACTGGAATCAAACCCAAGACCCTTCAGTCAGCAGGCCAACACTTTATCCACTGAGCCAAACAGCCCAGGGCCAATTCTACTTTTTATTTGAGCAGCAGAGTAATGGTATAACTCCATCTTTATTGACACCAAGAACTATGTAAACCTTCAATCACAGCCTCAGATATAAATGAAAAGATTGGGAAAGGGGTGGTAGAATAGTACCTGACAGCAGAGAGGAGCAAGGTCAATTGTACTTTATTTTTTACAAGTATGCATTTCTTTTCTGTTCTTTAAATATGTTTTTATTGATTTCAGAGAGGAAGGGAGAAGGAGAGATACAAACATCAATAATGAGAGAGAATCATTGATCAGCTGCCCCCTACACAACTCCTACGGGGGATCAAGCCAGCAACCTGGGCATATACCCTTGACTGGAACTGAACCTGGGACCCTTCAGTCCACAGACTGACACTCTATACACTGAGCCAAACTGGCTAGGGCAAATACACATGTATTTTTAAATTATGTTTCACTTTCAAATACTAGAATGTCAAATCTAAATTCTTTTTCATCAAACATTTTATTAATCTTAAAATAAATCTATAAATGATTTGATTTATAAATCAAAACATCTATAAGCCTGTATAAACCTGTAAATCTTGAAAACAAAGTTTCAAAGAGACTGACCTTCAAAGCAGCATCATACACATCATTTGTGAGAGATTCCATCATATATGAACCTCCCCATGGATCAGCTACTTTGGGAATCCCAGATTCTTCTTGAATGATGATTTGTGTATTCCTGGCAATCCGGGCACTTTTCACGGTGGGCAAACCCAAGGCTTCATCAAAAGAATTTGTGTGTAAAGACTGAGTCCCTCCAAAGACCGCTGCCATTGCTTCCACTGTGGTACGAATAATATTATTATAAGGATCCTAAAATATTTAATGGGGGAAAAAAAGGCAACAGTTGAGATATATATGTCTATATTAGGCTTCAGAATATCAAATAAATTTAGACAAATTAGTAAATGAGTCAGACTTAGAATTAAAAGTCAAAGTATTTAGTCTGTGCATAGGCACTAAAAATATTACTTCTTATAACCCCTGAAATATTAAAATTTTATTGTTTGTACTTTTGCATTCTGTAAGTGTATCATTATGGTACACCTTGTATACTTAACTATAAAATCCTTCATTTCATAATGAACTATTTCCTAATTATTTTGTATACCTCAAGTATCTGCCACAAGATGTACCCAAAACAGGCCTCAATAAATAAGTTACTGTGCCCTACTTGTGATTTGAGAAAGTCATTGAACCTTTCTGGACTTCAGCTGTAAAAATTAGGAGTTTAAGACAAAAACAATTATTAAAGTTCCTTCTAATCCTGAAGTCTGTATTTCTCCATTTATAAGGACATGAAGTTATATTTAACATGAAGAATATTTGTTTTATTCACTTTTAAATATATAAAAACAATCTAACCCTAAAGCTATAAATTATTTAAAAATTTATCAAAAAAACTTAATATATAAAGAAAAATGCATGTAAAAAATACCACCAAAAAAGTTTTAATAGAATGAAATTAAATTACCCAAGTAATGATAGTTTTTAAATGCTCTGTCTGCATTCATGCTTATTTAAACATACAACTATCATAAAAATATATATAAAATCAATTTAATTAGGCAGTTTTATGTTATGAATTTTCACCCTTAAAATTATTTAAAACAATAGCATTAAATTATGATTTCTACTTCTTCCTCTCCACATTTTTTCCTCTTTAAAAGTAAAACATGTGCCCTAGCTGGTTTGGCTCAATGGATGGAGCATCAACTTGCAGACTAAAGGGTCCTGGGTTTGATTCCAATCAAGGGCACATGCCCGGGTTGTGGGCTTGATCCCCAGTAGTGGTGTGCAGGAGGCAACTGATCAGTGATCCTCATCATTGATGTTTCTTTCTCTCTCTCCCTCTCCCTTTCTCTCTAAAATCAATAAAAAACTATATAATAAAAAGGTAATATGCAAATTGACCATCACTCCAACACACAAGATGGCCACACCCATGTGATCAAAGATGGCTGCCCTCATATAGACAAAAGATAGCCACCACAAGATGGCCAGCAAGGGAGGGCAGTTGGGGGTGATCAAGCCTGCAGAAGAGGCAGTTAGGGGTGACTGGGCTGGCAGAGGAGGGCAGGTGGGGAGGGGTGGGACCAGGCATGCAGGGGAGAGCAGTTGGGGGCAAGCAGGCTGGCAGGGGAGGGCAGTTGGGAGCGATCAGGCCTGCAGGGGAGGTCAGTTAGGGGTGACCAGTCTAGCAAAGGAGGGCAGTTGGGGGTGACCAGGCTGGCAGGGGAGGGCAGTTAGGGGTGACCAGTCTAACAAGGGAGGGAAGTTAGGGGTGATTGGGCCAGCAGGGGAGGGCAACTTGGGGTAACGAGGCCTTCAGAGGAGGACAGTTAGAGGCGACCAGACCTGTAGGGGATGGCTGATGAGGGCAACCAGGCCTTTAGGGGAGGATAGTTAGGGGCGACCTGGCCTGTAGGGGAGGACAGTTGGGGTAACTAGGCCAGCAGGGGAGGGCAGTTAAGGGCAATCAGGCTAGCAGGGGAGCAGTTAGGCATTGATCAGGCTGGCAGGGGAGTGGTTAGGGGGTGATCAGGTAGGCAGGCAGAAGCAGTTAGTGGCAATCAGGAAGGCAGTCAGGCCATTGGTTGGGAGCCAACAGTCCTGGATTGTGAGAGGGATCCCAGATTGGAGAGGATGCAGGATGGGCTGAGGGACACACACCCTAACCCCTGTGCACTGGGCCTCTAGTATTAAAATAAATAAAAATAAATAAAAGTAAAACATGTAAGCAGATTTAAGTAATTTTATATCATTAACCACTAGAGGGAGACAATTTTATTTATTTTAATATGTATAAAAACAAATAAGTATGAATATGTCAAATATGAATTATGTTTCAAATTAGTAATTACTTTCAAATATTAGTAGATAGGTTCTTAAATCTATTTCCTGATTGGGTCATGTTACCTACAAGAAAATATATGGCTTGTTAAAATTAAATTATAAATTATAATTTACATGCATACCTGCTCAGTGAGTGACCATCCTGATGTCTGACAATGTGCTCTAAGAAGAAGAGATTTAGAGTTCTTAGGCTGAAAAATTTTCTCAATTAAGTGAGCCCAGAGTCTTCTCCCAGCTCTCATTTTTGCTATTTCCATATAGAAGTTCATCCCAATTCCCCAGAAGAAAGACAACCTAAAAAGTAATGTTAAGTCCAGAATTTGATTATAGTTAACAATATAAAATGGAAAATAAAATTAATTGCATCACACACTAAAAACAATCTCAGATTTTAATTTCACAACTTAATTTAAATTAAAATTAAGCACATATTCTTTAGTAACTTAAAACCTAACATATAAAAGTACAGTTTTATGCATACAGAAGAAATAGCTGTGATTATTTGCTTCAGATAAGAATAAATTCACTTTATAATTGTGTTGTTGATTTTTTAGAAGAAAAATAATAGTCCTCTTATGTCCTTAAAAAATTATTCACTACACACACACACACACACACACACACACACATATTTTTTAAGAATATCCAAAGATAGAGGTCACTTACAAAAGGAGTAAAACTACAAGCTTGATTGTTTGAATAGCAATTTACATTTTTTTTAAAAGAATGACTATCTAGGCATATACTTGGTTTAGGCATATATTTTTCTAGTTATTCTGAACTCATTACTCCCTTTTACATTATGAGCTATACACATTTAAGTTACTTACCTGAGTCTAAAAGCAAAAAGGTTGTGAACTCCAATATAAACAAGCAAAGAAACTAAAACAAAATAAAAATTCTCGATATACACTTGGAAGCTTTTGTTCCCATTTTTGTTTTATATTTATTTTTATTGACCATATTGGGGTGACACTGGTTAAAAAAGGTATATGGGGTTCAGATGTACATTTCTATAACAAGTTATCTATATACTAGAGGGCTAGTGCACAAAATTTGTGCACAGAGATGAGGTACCCCTCAGCCCAGCCTACACACTCTCCAATCTAGGACGCCTCCAGGGATGTCTGACTACCCGTTTAGGCCACTGAGATTGGGCCTAAAGGGGCAGTCAGACATCCTTCTC
Source organism: Lasiurus borealis (assembly GCA_004026805.1). Taxonomy (NCBI): domain Eukaryota; kingdom Metazoa; phylum Chordata; class Mammalia; order Chiroptera; family Vespertilionidae; genus Lasiurus; species Lasiurus borealis. The sequence goes on along the minus strand of PVJN01017273.1, from coordinate 3,222 downwards.
ACAATCCAGGACTACTGGCTCCCAACTGCTTGCCTGCCTGCCTTCCTGATTGCCCCTAACTTCTTCTGCCTGCCAGCTTGATCACCCCCTAACCACTCCCCTGTCAGCCTGATTGATGCCTAACTGCTCCCCTTTCAGACAGAATGCCCCTAAATGCCCTCCCCTGCAGTCCCGGTCTCCCTCAACTGTTCTCCCCTGCAGTCTTGGTCTCCCTCAACTGTTCTCCCCTGCAGGCCTAGGTCCTCCCCAACTGCCCTCAGTGCAGGCCCAGTTGCCTCAAACTTCCCTCCTCTGCTGACCTGGTCACCCCTAACTGCCCTTCCCTGCAGGCTTGATCATCCCCAACTGCCCTCCGTTGCAGACCTGGTCCCTCTCAACTGCTCTCCCTTGCTGACGTGATCCCTCTCAACTGCCCTCCCTTTTTGGCCATCTTGTGGTGGCCATCTTGTGTCCACATGGGGGCAGCCATCTTTGACCACATGGGGGCAGCCATCTTGTGTGTTGGAGTGACAGTCAATTTGCCTATTATTCTTTTATTAGATAAGATACAGGCCTGGTGCATGGGTGGGGACCAGCTAGTTTGCTCTGAAGGGTGTCCTGGATGAGAGTGGGGGTTCCTTTAGGGCATGGGGCAACCTGAGCAAGGGATCTGTGGTGGTTTGCAAGCTGGCCACACCCCCAGCAACCCAAGTGGGGGCCATGGTATCTGGATTTTATTTATCTTCTATAATTGAAACTTTGTAGTCTTCAGCAGAGACCTGGACCAGCCAGGGTGTGCAGAAAGCTTGGCTTCCTCCATCACCAGGGAAACCCAAGCCTCCTATTCGCTCTGTGGCTGCAGCCATTTTTATTGGGATTTATTTGTCTTCTATAATTGAAACTTTGTAGCCTTGAGCAGAGGCCTGGGCTGGCCTGGGTGTGCAGGAAACTTGGCTTCCACAATTGCTGGGGAAACCCAAGCCTCCTGCTTGCTCCATGGCCACAGCCATTTTTGTTGGATTTATGTTCAGTAATTGAAACTTTGTAGCCTTAAATGGAATTTAGGGCTGGCCAGGGTATGCAGGAAGCTTGCCTTCCTCCATTGCCAGAGAAACCCAAGCCTCCTATTCACTCCATGGCTGCAGCCATCTTGGTTGGGTTAATTTGCACACTCAGTCCTGATTAGCTGGTGGGCATGGCTTGTGGGTGTAGCAGAGGTATAGTCAATTTGCATATTACTTTTATTAGATAGGATTATATTGTGTGATCATCATCCCAAGCCACATCTATTTATCCCTTCTATATCCTCTTCTATCTTCCGCATCCTCCTTTTCTTTTCTTTTTTATATATTTTATTGATTTTTCACAGAGAGGAAGGAAGAGGGATAGAGAGTTAGAAACATCGATGAGAGAGAGACATCGATCAGCCACACCCCCTACTAGGGATGTGCCCAAAACCAAGATACATGCCCTTGACCAGAATCGAACTTGGGACCTTTCAGTCCTCAGGCAGATGCTCTATCCACTGAGCCAAACCAGTTTCGGCTCCCCACCCTCCTTTTCTACTGGTAATCACCATACTGTTTGTTGTCTGTGTCTACAGGTTGTTTATTTTTGTTTTTTATTTCACCTAGATGGAAGTTCTTAATACATCATTTCTCAAATATTTTGGTCTCAGGCTTCCTTTAACACTAAAAATTACTGAAGAAACGTTGTTTATTTGGAATAATATCTATCAATATTTTATATATTAATTCATTTATAAATAACAAATCCAACATATTAACATAAGTAACATCATTAAAAATAATACTTTTCTTTTCTAAAACAAAAAAATTATAATAGTCATTGATCTACAGTTTTTCAAATCTCTTTACTGTGTGGCTAGGAAGATAGCTGCAGTCACATATTTGCTTCGTATCATGCAGATTATAAAAACCACTGCACACTCTTTAGAGAATCAAAGTGAAAGTAGCAAATTCTTAATATAAACATGAAATCCCTTTTGACCTCTAAAACCCAGGAAAGCATTTTAATGACTCCCAGAAGTTCTTGGACCACACTTTGAGAACTGCTGTCATATTAAGTATGCAACAATCCCTCATATGAGCATTCACTAGTCAATAAAATCTCTGAGGGCAGAAGCCATATTTTTCATATGTTACATTCCTAGTGGTTATAATATGCCCAGAGGAAATCTTAGCATATTATTGCTCATCAGACTGATTTTGATCTTTATATTTAAATGCTTCATAAACTTCATTTAAGTTTGTTCATGTTTTCATACAATTTATTAACAAGGTGTTTGACAGAAAAATTTTAATACGTAGCACTGTGATTCCAAATTTATAAATGCAACAGATGAGAAAAACTAAAATGTAATAGGTGACTTCTGTATTTTAAACTTTCATTAAAAAAATAAAAACAGCCAAGACTGGTTTGGCTCAATGGATAGAGCGTCGGCCTGCGGACTGGAAGGTCGCAGGTTTGATTCCGGTCAAGGGCATGTACCTTGGTGGCGGGCACATCCTCAGTAAGGGGCGTGCAGGAGGCGGCTGATCGATGTCTCTCTCTCATCGATGTTTCTGGCTCTCTATCTCTCTCCCTTCCTCTCTGTAAAAAAAATATCAATAAAAATATTTAAAAATAAATAAATAAATAAATAAATATAAAAACAGCTCTACCTGGTTTGGCCCAGTGGATAGAGCATCAGCCCATGGACTGAAGGGTCCCAGGTTTGATTCCGGCCAAGGGCACATGCCTGGGTTGCGGGCTCAATCCCCAGTGGGAGGCATGGGGGAGGCAGCTGATCAATGATTCTCTCTCATCACTGATGTTTCTATCTCTCTATCCTCCTCCCTTTCTCTCTAAAATCAATAAAAATATATTTTAAAATAAATAAATAAAAATAAAATAAAAACAAATCTATCTTAAGCAGTATATTCACATTTTAATATTATCTGTCATAACATGCCAGTTAATTATATCCTCTGAATATCACAGGAGACAAAATTCTTCTTATTTACCAAGAAGTATAGTCAAATCTTATTCTGATTTTTAATTATGAGCAATATTGACTTATTCTCTAACACTCTGATAAAACAAAAGAATATAGTATAACACATATACAAATTCATTTTATCAATATATTTTGCTGTGTGTACTCATAAAAGAGTCCTATGCACTTTCTTAATGTTGAGGCAATATCCAAGTTTAATTTACTCACCTTGGTGCAAATTCATC
>PVJN01017272.1:0-40868 GCA_004026805.1 Lasiurus borealis | reverse complement strand
GGGGGTAGGGAGGCAGGTGAGGCATGTATTGGGGGGTCAGAAGGCTGGGGGGAGGTCAATGGGGAAAAAAAAAGGAGACATTTGTACTACTATTTGTAATACTTTAATTACCATAGTTTCCAGTGTATAAGACAACTGGGTGTATAAGATGAACCCCAAATTTTCCAGTTAAAACATAGAGTTAGGCTGAGACCGGTGTGGCTCAGTGGATAGAGCGCCGGCCTGTGGACTGAAAGGTCCCAGGTTCGATTCCGGTCGGGGGCATGTACCTTGCTTGCGGGCACATCTCCACTGTGGGGTGTACAGGAGGCGGCTGATCGATGTCTCTCTCATTGACGTTTCTAGCTCTCTATCCCTCTCCTTTCCTCTCTGTAAAAATCAGTAAAAATATATTCAAAAAATAAAAAATAAAATATAGGGTTTAGGATATACTCGCCCTTTTAGACAGGACCTGGCGTATAAGACGACCCCCGACGTTTGAGAACATTTTCCTGGGTTGAAAAGTCGTCTTATACGGCAGAAAATAAAATACAGTGGTACCTCGAGATACGAGTGCCCTAACTTACGAGATTTTTGAGATATGAGCCATCGAGCGAGCGATTTTTGCTTTGAAATACGAGCAACATTTGAGGTAGGAGTCATCGTGCGGATCGGCTGGCTGCACACGACCCACCAGTTTACTGCGACTCAAGTGTCTCATAGTTTCCCACGCCTCAAGGTTACAGGACGTATTAAGTTCATATCTCAAGGTATCACTGTACGGTAAATGAATGAATGAATGAATGAATGAATAAATAAGGAACTACCTAACCGTCTTAATATGATTTGAAGGGGAAGAAATGTTAGCACTATAGTGGTGGAACCAATATTCAAAAGCCCCAGCCGCATTGCGATGCAGGGAATAAATCAGACATCCGGCTGGGACTCCCACATAGTCTGCGTCTTTCAGGAAAGCTCGCTGAGACTCGCAGAGATGCGTTTCCATCGCATCCAATAGACGTGGTGGACACACGGACCAAAACAGAGCCAGGGACGATAACCCCACGGCAGCTTAAAGGCTGGGGGTGGCCACCAGGTGGTCTCGCCGCTGTCGCCGCAGACAGAGCACTTACCCCCACCGAGCCCCGTTTCACAGGCACCCCGGCACCATCCTGCCCCCCCTCCCCGCCCCCCGCAGGCCTCGCCCCGCCGCGGGCCGGGCCACTGACCGCTTTGTAGGTCCTCTTCTGGCCGGCGTGCTTCCGGACCTGCTCGCCATGGGGCCCGGTCTCCACGTGCATGGAGTAGATGATGTCGAAGAAGTCCTCCACCACCGCCACCCGCCGCAGCGACAGCTTCTCGTCCACGCCTACGCCGTCCTGCACCGGGAGCCGGACAAGAGGCACAGGATTAGTAAAACAAACAAACAAACAAACAAAAACAACAACAACTGTAAGAACACAAAGCGAGCACGTGAAGCTGCTTAAACCAAACATTCTCACCCAGGGAACCAGGGAACGTAAGTCACTTTCCCCATCACTGCACTGCAGGGGGCACACCCCCAGGGCTGCAGCTTAGAAGCGGGGACCCTGTGCAGAGGAGAGAGGCAGGGAAATGGGCGGTTTCACTGGATTCAGGCAGAAGGGGCTGGTTCTGAGCTCTCTCTCAGCCTCTCGGGGGCAGACATGGCCACCTGGCCCTCAGGCCTTCGGTTCACGCACATATTGGCACACGCATTACACCACCATGAGACATCGGCACAGCAAATAATGTGGAAAGACCTGGAGCTGAGATAAACCTCTGATTTTATGTACTGACCGCTGAACAGTCACCCTAATTATATAAAAAACAGCCCACGGACAGACCAAAAGATGGACCTTGAATCTGCAGCATTCTTCAATACCTTTTTCTAAAGCGTTGGTGACAAACCATTATATTTCTTTTAAAAAAAAAAAAAAAAAAGAGGGAAACCTTGCCAAAACCGGTGTGGTTCAGTGGATAGAGCATCGGCCAGCAGACTGAAAGGTCCCAGATTCGATTCCGGTCAAGGGCATGTATCTTGGTTGCTGGCACATCCCCAGTAGGGGGCGTGCAGGAGGCAGCTGATCGATGTCTCTCTCATCGATGTTTCTAACTCTATCCCTCTCCCTTCCTCTCTGTAAAAAATCAATAAAATATATTTTTTTTAAAAAAAAGGGAAACCACAAAATAACTTGTAAAAAATGTAAACAATATTTATGGGAAAAGAAATAAAACAGAACAACGTAAACGTAGCATAACGAGAGAAATAAAGTATTTCAACCTAAAACAATACTTCAACCTAAAACAAAAAAAAAATGAGTGTTTTGAGTGGCAACCCTATAAAAAGGCATTAAGTTGATGCCAGCAAGCCATTTGCAAAAACAGAGAACACATTTCATTCCACTTCTCTCCACGGTGGATGATTGACCCCAGAAAACAGCATCGGGGTCCGAGCGGAGGCGTCCTCACTGAGAAGGTAACGGCAGGCCGTGCCGGAGCGGGTCCGTTCCCCTTCAGCACAGACAGACGTCTGCGTCCCGGGCAGCCAGGGCCCTGGGCACCGAGCCCCGGGCAGCTCTGCCTGGCCATCTGCTCCGGGCGCGAGGAGCTGGCTTGTCGGATGCTGCCTCCCAGGACCAGCTCTCACAGCCTCCAGCCCACCGCTCCTGCCACCCAGCAAAGCAGGCCCAGGCCCCTTCCCCTCCCAAGACCCCTGCTTCCCCGCTTTCCTTCTGAGCTAATTCTTATGGAGGCCAGCGAGGCAGGGAGAGGGAGAGAGAGAGAGAAACGTCGATGATGAGAGAGACGCACTGACCTCTGGATAAGAGACCGATTCAGATTTTAATATTGTGAATCAAGGTGACAGTAATAACAACAACAATAAAAATAGCAATAAACCTTAACGGCACAGAATGCATTCAGATGCTCCATCCACGCCGGGGAGTGCGCTGGCACTGGGGCCTGTGCCCTGACCGGGAATCCAGCCACGGCCTCCTGGTTCCTGGGGGGACGCTCCACCCCTGGGCCAGGCCGCCGGCCGGGGAACCCCTGCCCTTTCCTTGTCTCACCCCACAAACATCTATTAACAGCCTACGGAGTCAACAAGGACAAGGCAAGAAAAAAGCGAATTTTCTCTATCTGCAGACGGCTTTATTTCTATGTGAATTCAGGGTTCCTCTGAAGATTTAGTCAGCTCAGCTGTCTCCTTTGGTCAGCGTTGTGGGTAACGCAGGATTTGGCTGTGATAGAGCATTTCCCCTTAAGGAACAGATAATCATCATCTGAAAGAGCGGTCAAGTTCCATGTACGAAGAACTGGAGTGAGGTGTTAAAAATGAGTTCTAAAGATGCAGGTATTCACTGAACACTCGATGATAATAAAATGAACAGGCCAAAGGACATACAGTGGTACCTCGAGATACGAGTTTAATTCGTTCCATAACCTTGAGGCGTGGGAAACTATGAGACGCTCGAGTCGAGGTAAACTGGTGGGTCTTGTGCAGCTGGCCGATCCGCACGATGACTCCTATCTCAACTGTTGCTCGAATTTCAAAGCAAAAATCGCTCGCTCGACAGCTCGTATCTCAAAAAAATCTCGTATGTTAGGCCACTCGTATCTCGAGGTACCACTGTACACTGTTCTCGGCCAATGGCCCAGAATGCGCGCATATCTTTGGAAGGAGATGTTAACAAAATAAAAAACAATGTACGGCCTTTACAGCTACGAAACCAATTCTGTGAGTCACAGTCCCAGGGGGGAGGGACGGGGAGGCAGGAGAGACCATTTCAGGAAAAGCTCAGAGGCTGAGAACGGAGCGAGGGGCGTTTGACAACCGACTAAAACTCATGGGCTTAATGATAAGGCGAGGGATTAAAGCTGGAAATGCAGGCTCTGGGCTCTGAATTGATCAGAGGGGCTACAGCAGACCTTCCCTGAGGAGTAACGGTGAACATTCATTCATGAGAGGCGGAAGGGTGATCTTTGTCAAAAAACGATCACACTTCCCCACGCGTCTAAATGCATTCAGTGCCATGATTTATTGCTATTATTATGATTATGATTATTGTTACTGTCACCTAGCTTCACAATATAAAAGTCTGAAGCAGTCTCTTACCCAGGAACCAAATAATTCTTCCTATGAACCAGCTCTCCAGTCTGCTCTCTCCCCTTTTTTCCTACTGGGCTCGGGATCCATGAACCCAGGAACTGACCTTCGGAACCTCCACCAGAAATCGGCTACAGTGCCTGTGCCAAACCTGCTTTTGGTCATGCGCTGGCAGGTTCCGGCCTTGTTTGGACTTGGTGAGGAGAGTGCTGTTATGGGTGAGCATTGCCTACCAGCGGCTAACAAATAGGAGGTGGCACCTGTACTGAGGTTCTGCCAACCTTGGCTTAACTTTGCGAATGGCGTTCTCTTTACCGCTAATTTCTCCCTATTCCAATGTGCCCGCAAACAGTCCAAATAATCTCCCTTAAAAATTATAACTATCTCTGAAACTAATATCATATTAAATGTTAATTGTAATTAAAAAACAAAAACATGGTAACTACATCAATTTAGAATTTCTAAATTTCTACTAGACTCTCACACCTCTCAGCGACAATCCATACTCCTTAACTTATTATACATTTAAGTACCGTATTTTCTGGTGTATAAGACGACTGGGCATATAAGACGACCCCCAACTTTTCCAGTTAAAATATAGAGTTTGGGATATGTCCGTGCTATAAGACAACACCTGGCCTATAAGATGACCCCCGACTTTTGAGAAGATTTTCCTGGGTTAAAAAGTCGTCTTATACGCCGGAAAATATGGGTATTCTTAATCTGACTCCAATTTACTTACCATTACCCATCTTATCTTTTATCATCCCAACACATTCTAATCGTAATGAACTCAACTTTCCTTGAAAATTCTTAGGAAGTTTCCATAAAACTTATGACTTATGACTTCCCCGTTGGAATCTAAGCTTTCTATAGGCAAAAACTGCATTTATCTTTTTCACTGCTGCATCCACGAGAACACAGAATCATGCCCAGCAGAAAATAAATGGACCATAATTTCGGAGTAGATAAATCAGAAAACAATAGATGAATCTGCTCTGCTTTCCCCCTAGAACGTCTTTTAGCTGGCTAATTCCTGTTTAGTCTTCAGAACCCAACTCGCATGAGCAGTCTTCCAGGAAGCGCTCCTGACTCCTTAGAGCTAAGTCGCCTCTTTTTCTGTGCTTCTACCTCCCTCCGCTCATTCCAATTTTTTGGCATTTCATATTTTATTTAGCTTTTTTATTTCTTTTTTATAGTTTACATACAGCAAAATGCTCAGATCTTCAGTATATTGCCAGGATTCACAGTTCCATCGTCACCTGCCTTCCTGAGCACTCAGGAAGAGAAAACGAAAATGCAGGCTGAAGGAAAGTTAGGTTCGACACCATCAGCCGGGAACAAGACGCTCTGCCCACAGAGAGAATTTTTCCCGGAAAAGAGAGTCTCGGAGCAGCAACTGCAAATGCCCCTTTGCCAACACGTTTTCAGTGCCCTCCAGCCTGACGGTCAGCCATGCCCTTCGTCTGCTGCATCTCAGACCTGTCCTCATGTCAGAGGCAAAGGCTGGGAAATTCCCCCAAGAGCTGCGTGACAGTCCTGGCAGTGAGATCTCAAGACCCGCACAACCAACGCCTCTAACATCCATCGAGCGCTGACATGCACTGTGTAACCCGTGCACGACCATAGGTCCACGGGGTACATGGGAGATCTGTCCCTAAGGTGCAACATAACTCAATTTTCTCCCTAAGTTGGAACCCACTTACGTGAGCACCTACGTTGCTCACAGGGAGCACACACACACACACACAGCAGGAATGAAGTGAAACAGTAAAAAGCTGTAAAAGACAGACAATTCCTGACCTTTACTTGTGGTAAATACATAATAAAAAGCAGAAAGCACACAGGTACATACATCGAAACGACAGAACGGTTTTTTATGTAAAGGAGTCGCCCTGCGCAGGAATTCCGTGCGCCAGTAGCTTGCTGCTGCCCTCCAGTGGCTTCAGCCCGCTGCCCCCCACCTCCCTTTCTGAAGCTCCCCCTGCCCTCCTCCTCTTCCCCGTCCCCTCCTGTAGCTCTCCTGCTGCCCACTGCTTGCTTGGAGCTGGCTGCCCCACCTCCTGCTGATCGGTGATCTGGTTGTTACACGCAGTCGGTCCTTACGCTTCAGGCCATAAGGACCATTTGCATATCACATCTTTATTCTATAGCAGCGGTTCTCAACCTTCGTAATGCCGCAACCCTTTAAGACAGCTCCTCATGGGGTGGTGACCCCCAACCATAAAATTATTTCCATTGCTACTTCATTACTGTAATCTTGCTACTGTTATGAACTGTAATGTAAATATCTGATAGGCAGGATGTATTTTCATTGTTACACATTGAACATAATTAAAGCATAGGTATTCATCACAAAAACAATATGTAATTATATATTGTGAAATATTTATTTCTAATGACAAATAAATGAAATTTTGTCTTGAATTGTGGTGTAGCATGGGCAACAGTCTTCCTAGGACAACAGTAAACTACATGGCTACACTTTGCTACACCGAGGAGGGGTGTGTTGGTTCCTAAGACCATGGGAAATAGGTGTTTTCCAATAGTCTTAGGTGACCCCTGTGAAAGGGTCTTTCGACCCCCAAAGGGTCGCGACCCACAGGTTGAGAACCACTGCTCTAAAGCCACTGTATCTGAGTCAGCTGCAAAGGCTGCTCTATTCCAAGCGGCAGAGCGCTGGGAGGAAAGGCCTGATGGTCAGCAGCAGAAGCTGCAGGAAGCTTCCGGAGAAGGAGAGCCGGGCTGTGTCCCCATAACCAGCAGAACCCGAGAAGCACGGGCTGTGACCCACCGCGGTTCCCAGAGCCACTGGGGATGGCTGGCACCTCCAGGTCCCAGACACCTCTACCTGCTCTAATCTGGGAGTCCTTCCTGCCAGGTGCATGCCCAGCTGTGGTCAGGAGGGAGACATCCTGCCTTCACCTTGAACCTGAGCCGAGGGTCAGCATCCCAGGCCGCAGCCTCCCACCCCCGTTCCCAGGCAGACTGGGCTCCCACAGCCCCCTCGCCAGGCCAAAACCCGGCCTCCCACCTGCAGGAATCAGAGACCATAAGAAAGAGATCTGGGCACCAGAACAGCATGGAGAGTTAGAGGGGGAAACACACACGCGCACACACACACACACACACACACACACACACACACAGACACACACACACAGACACGAGCGAGGCCGGGCTGCTGAGCTGTGGGTTCTGCTCTCTCTCAGGCCCCCAGACCTCCGCACCCCTCTGACGGCCTCGGTGTCACAAAGCAGTGCGTTCATCAGGAGGACCTTCCTGCCAACAGGGCTGCTATCCCAACAGTGAACACGGAACTGCACACGGCCCCCGAGAACGAGGAGGACAAGGGGGTGGACCCTCTTGCTGGGGGCCCTGGATTTGTGACCAGTGTCCTGCAGGGTCAGGGAGCTGCCTGCGAGCCGGAGAGCCGGGCAGACCCCGAGTCCAGGGAGCCAGCCACGTGCCATCCTGGGGCGCAGGGACAGAGACATCTGGGTGGAAAGCCGAGTCAACAAAGGTGTGTGGTGGTGGGGAGAGAGGGGGGGAGAGGGCGGAGACCCGGGGTGACTTCTGGCCACCTGCCCTCCCATTTCCTGCTGGAGAGAGAGAGAGGCACCAGCTGCCTGCTGGGTGGGGGCTCCTGGCCCCGCCACTGGGGCAGAAGGGCTCCCCTGGCTGTTTCCACTCCAGCGCCTGCAGGAGCAGCAGAGGGTGCAGGCCAGGCTGCCCCAGCGTCTCCATGACAACCCAGGAGGGGCGGGCGGGCGGGAGGGAGGGGCCCTGCACCCCATCAGCCCCCGCCAGGCCGGCAGCCGGGCCTCAGGGCCTCCTCGCTACCTGGAGCTGCTGGCACTGGCTGCTCCCTCCGGGCTGGGCCTCCACCCACACGCCCCACGCACCCCCGCCACGCGCCTGGCCGCCCCGTGTCCCTGGCCAACCGCGCGGTTGCCCTGGCAACGGCAACGCCTGCGGGAGGCAGGCCAAGGCCCCGCCCCTCCCAGGCCGAGGCCAGGAGATGCGGCTTGGATGCTTGGATGGGGCTCAAGGCCTCAGCGTCCCTGCCCACTGAGCTCCCTTCCCGCCCACCCAGAGCGACCCCCCAGGACTAGGACACCCCCTTCTAGCCCTCCCCCTTCTCCCCGCCCCTCCCCCACCTGCAGGGAGCGCTGGGGGCGGGCTGGCTCCTCCAGAGGAAGCAGCTGGGGCAGCCAGGGGCTCAGGGGACCCGGCTTCCCAGGGGGGACCAGGCAGGACAGGGGGGTCCCGCACAGGCGCCCCTAGCGGGCAACCGCAAATGGCACTGGAGAGGGAGATGCTCGGAGCCTCAGGGGCCGCACAGGCTGTTTGCTTCCTGGAGGGAACCCAGCTCTGGCGGAGGAGAAGGGGGGGTCTCTCCCCGCAGCAGCTGAGTCCCCCGGGGTACGGGGGGGGGTGGGGGGCGCTGCTGCCTGGATTTTCAAAGCGCGCCCCGATTTTGGAAATAAAAAAAGAGATGCTGCGGTTTGGACGTAAACAAAGGAAAAGCCTCGGAAAGGGCTGGGGCCTTCTGCAGGTGGAATTTTTATTTTTATTTTTTATTTTTGAGGACAGGTTTTTCCATGTTTGCCATGTGCGCCTGCCCTCTTCCTTGGGCAGTGATTCCCACCGGAGGGCGACAGCCAGGGCCTTTTCACAATAAGAGCTTCTGTTACTATCTCTTTAATTCGATGCACAGAATCTGGAAGCAAAGCATAAGCAGCACAGGTGTGGCTGAATAGACATTACTGTATCCTTCATTTTTCCCCCACATATCTGGGGAGGCCGGAGAAGTGGGTGTATTGCTAAAGGCTGACTTCCTGGCACGTTCGGCAAAGGTCATATTTAACTGGAGAACGCACATAGGGAAACAAAAAGTGTCTGTCAATGAAGTGTCATCGTTTAAGAAATGTTAAGGCAGGTGATCTTTGGCATTTGGGTACATGTATGTATCTGGGAACTAAGTAAATTTGGACCCTAAAACAAGGGATCCCTGAAAGGGGGTTTGAGGTTCTGTATGTGCCTTCGCACACAAACGGAAGCGCTGCCTGACCGACAATTCAGATACTGTCCATACACTGACAGACTCAACTCCATGAGGCAGGTATTGGGTGTGAGGGCGATCTGGCTGCGACATCTGTCACCCCATCGATGGCCAGGGTTGATTCGGCCGCTCTGGCTGGCTGGGCTGGTGTCCCCCTCCTCCCTCACCGATCCGTGTGCATCCCTCCCAAAGCTGTGCGCTCCGGGGAAGAGGACAACCTTCAGTGGTTCTCAACCTTTTTTAATGCTGTGACCCTTTAATACATACAGCTCCTCATGTGGTGGTGACCCCCAATCTTAAAATTACTTTCGTTGCTACTTCCTAACGGTAATTTTGCTACTGTTATGAATCATCATGTAAATATCTGTGTTTTCTGATGGTCTTAGGCTCTACAGCAGTGGTTCTCAGCTTGGTCGCAACCCACAGGTTGAAAACTGCTAGCAAGGTCGCCTAAGACCATCGGAAAACAGATATTTACATTATGATTCATTAACAGTAGCAAAATGACAGTTATGAAGTAGCAAGGAAAATAATTTTAAGATTGGGGGTCACCACCACATGAGGAGCTGTATTGAAAGGTCACAGCATTAAAAAAGGTTGAGAGCCACTGCCGGGACCAGAGGAGAGGACCGGTCTTCAGTCAAGGGGATACGAGTAGCTGCGCCCTCCTGCTAGACGCTCCAAACCAGCTCTCAAAAGGCAGTTATTTCCCAAGATGATTCTTCTAAAGAGTTCCCTCTTAAATGGGATGTGCTGTACACCGGGGATTAATAACTATGTCATTAACCACCTCCAAACGGCCAAACATTTCCATGATATTTCCCTAAGAATGTGACTCAGGCCCTCAAACACCCAATGTGGTCCCTTTTGTCCATGTTGAGTCAAGGCCACTGTACAGCACGTGCCACTTAAGGACTAGGATACGTTCCAGAAAACGTGTCATCAGCCCGTTCTGTCACTGTGCGAACATCGGTGAGTGGCTTACACGGACCGAGATGGACAGCCTGCCCGCTACACGCGGAGGCCACAGGGTATGTATGGCCTACTGTGCCTGGGCTGGAAGCTCTCCAGCGTGTCACTGTGCCACCAACTCGGGATTAAAACGAGCGCCAGAGCGAACGACGCCATCCAGAGAATGACGTGGTGAACACTAATGTAGAAGGCTGCTGTCTGCAGAGCAGCATATGGTATGACAACAAACTTTTTTGTAAGTGCAAAGAGTGAACTCAGAATAACAATGTACACGTAGTAAATAGATGACTAGCAATGTAGTTTTTATTATCAAGTGTAAGTACTGTGCATGCTTGTATGTGCTATACTTCTATAGGACCTTCCTTCTGGAATCAAAGGTCGCATTCTGCTGATGAGTAGAGGAATATGCAATCTTAATATCCCCCGTCATTTTTTAATACGTTACTTTATTATTATTTTCTTTAAATCTGGATAGGGTATTCCTTGAGACAGAAAATGTTGTATTTAAGATTTCAATAATCTTTAACCTAGAATATATATCTATATATGTATGTGTGTGTGTATACATGCTGCATATATGTATTATATATATACTGAGTGGCCAGATTATTATGCATTCAGAGATCATAATAATCTGGCCACTCAGTGTATATATAAAATATACATATATGACATATTTTTCAAATTATTACAAATTAGATTTTTGCAACCTAGGTGAGGTTCTTATTTAAATACTTAAATTATTAAACATTTCTACTATATCATCACCTAGCATTATAATATCAAATGACCTAATTTTTGATAACTACATCAATTCTATGTAATAAAAACCTATTAAGTGTCCAGTCATCTGGTCGGCTGTTCCACCAATCAAAGCTTAATATGCTAATGATATGGTAAGGCTGCTCAACCACTCCTATGATGTGCACTGACCACCAGGGGGCAGATGCTACAACCAGCAGGTTAGCTTGCTGCTGGCGTCTGGCTGATCGGGACTGAGCGAGATAGGCCAGACACGCCCTGGAGCCCTCCTGGGGTCCCCCACCTGGCTGGCCAACCTCCCCGGCCCCCATCATGTACCAGTGGGGTCCCTCAGCCTAGCCTGCACCCTCTCCCAATCCAGGACCCCTCAGGGGTTTGTTGGAGAAACGGTTCTGGCCCGATCCCACAGGCCAGGCTAAGGGACCCCACTGGTGCACAAATTCGTGCACCAGGCCTCTAATATATTAATATTAATCTATTAGCTGATGTAATTTTGAAGTATCCAAGTTAAAATGCTGATTATAAAAAGTTTTCGTCTTCTAAATTAAAATATAATTATTTTTAATTTTTAATGAAAATAAATATTTTATAAATAAAAAATGAATTTCTCCTGTATCCACCAAATACTAATAAATACGGAAAAACATTCCAAGACTATCTACGCAAGTGGCACCAGATGACCAACCTGCTCTGGGGGTCCACATATCTTGATCTATAATCAGAGTATTATATTAACTCTTGAGTGGCAATTCTTTGCCACACTCACCGATGCTGCAAATGTATCAAAATCAAAATTTTGGCAGTGCTCTACGTGGTCTACATGTGCCTGTACTAGGGCAAAAATTTCATCCCAAAACAGGCGATAGGTTTTTATCAATGTGAAGGGTAATATTTTAACTTCAATCACAGTCAGTGGTACCTGGAGATACAAGTGCCCTAACATACGAGATTTTTGAGATACGAGCTGTCAAGCGAGCGATGCTTGCTTTGAAATACGAGCAACAGTTGAGATACGAGTAATCGCGTGGATCGGCCGGCTGCAAACGACCCACCTGTTTACCGCGACTCGAGCGTCTCATAGTTTCCCACGCCTCAAGGTTACGGAACGAATTAAACTCGTATCTTAAGGTACCACTGTAACTGTTCACTGTTTCTCCTTTTTGGGAACCTCCTTTTGCTGGCAATTGAGGCTTCTCTACTGTTTTAATGAAAGTTTAAACATTCACTGGGAAATACAGGACCTCAGAGCAGCTAGCCGGCTCAGCACCATTTTTGCAACCAGAAAAGTGGGTGGTGGTTGGCAAACGGCCCGCTCTCTTCGGCGAGCAGCGCCCGGCCAGTTTGCTTGCTCCGTCAGAGAGGCTCTGAGCTAACTGCCAGCCTCACCCACTCCCCACACCTGGGCAGGAAGCTGACTGTCGCTGTACCATTCAAAGTCAGTGCCCGGAAGTGACATCATCTGAGAGGGCAGAGTGAGGACCTCTGAAAGGATGCTCTTCCTAAAAGCAGTGGAAAAAATTGGCCAAAAAAAAAAAAAAAAAAAAAAAAAAAACATGGTCAGAATCAGCTGAAACTAGTTTGGCTCAGTGGATAGAGTGTCGGCCTGCAGACTGAGAGGTACCGGGTTCAATTCTGGACAAGGACATGTACCTTGGTTGCGGGCACATCTCCAGTAGGAGGTGTGCAGGAAGCAGCTGATCAATGTTTCTCTCTCATCGATGTTTCTAGCTCTCTATCCCTCTCCCTTCCTCTCTGTAAAAAAATCAATAATATATATATATATATATTTTTAATAAAAGGTCAGAATCAACTTTCCCAAATCACTGGGCCCTCAGCAAAGGCTTATGCCAACCCTGTGGGCATACATGAAAGAAAAAGACCCGCATCTGGGAAAGGACAGGAAAAATGTCTGCTGTTTCCACTGGCACTCATTCCATCTCCTCCGGCGTTGCTCTGCGGTGCCCTCGGACAAACCCCAGCCCACATGATCAGGACAGCGGGCAGGCATCAGAGAGGAGAGGCATCAGAGAGAGGAGCATAAAACCAGACCCCTTCAAAGCCTGGGTACCAGAGGCCGGCCGTCGTCTCTCCCCTGTCTGGCGGCACTCTGAGCGGTCCCATTTAGCAGGCTGGCTACAGCCGAGATGACTCAGAGCTCACGCCGGGTGAAAGCCTTTTTCCCGGGAGAATTTAGGGAAAGCAATTATATATATAAAAAAAAGTTTCCCCGTTGCAGCTGCCTAAGACAGTGGGTAACATTGGAGTCAATATCTGACTCAGACTTGACACACGCTGGAAAGTAAAAGCCATGGAAGGCGATGCCCGCTGGGTGCAGAAAGGCTCTGACATGCTGATGTGGACATGCTCGCTGAGGGCCTATGGATGCCCGAGGTGTCCCTCCGAACTGGGCACCGGACTCTCCAGAGGCAGGAAGTAAAGGTGAGGACACAGTGGTCAGCTACCTGGCTCAGTGTCCAAGGTTTGCCCTGACATAGACAGCCCCTCAGCATCTCCTGGGACACGTACCGGTTCCAGGAATTTAAGAAAGTCATTCTTCAAAATCAGACTACTCGCGTGGAGAAAAGACATCAGGGTCTACACAGGACAAGCAATACAGACTTCACAGAACTAATTCAGACAATTCATTAAACAAAAAAATATATATATAACTATAACCAGCAGCAACAACAAAAGCTCGAGAGGAAAATAAATTCATTTCCAGAATTACCACATCATGCTATGGAAAAAATATCCATTTTTCAATAATAAGATGAATGACATATTCCAAGAAACGAAGTACCCAGACACACGAGTAAAATCAGTCAATAACAATGATCTCAGAGGAAAGCCGATTGTTGGATTTTTCTAGAAAAAGTTTACATCAGCTATTTAAAGATGTACAAAGAGTGTAAGAACATCATGTGTAAAGAACAAAAGAAAAGCCTGAAAACATGATCACCCCAAACAGAAACATCCATCATGAGAAGAGCTATTTTCTTAAGAAAGGACCCGAGATGAATTCCGAGTTGGGAAAGGAGCATCACTGAAATGAGCAACTCAGGGGAGGGGCTCAGTAGACGAAAGCAGAAGGAACAAAGGCAAGAGTCATGTGAGCAGAAGAAAGAATCAGTGGACACAAAGTCAATGAAAATTATCTGTTATGAAAAGCAGAAAAAAAAAAACACAAAAAAGAGAAAACTGAATAGCACCTAAGAGACCTGTGGCACACCAAGGCATGATGCGAGTCCCGGGTTGCGAGAGTGGGAAAGGAGCAGAGAAAGCGTTGGGGAAAGAATGGGGAAAACCTCCCAAATTCAATGATGACAATGAATGACTCCACCCATGCATGAATTCATGCACCGGGCCTCTAGTCCATTTATATAAAAGCCTACAGAAAGCTCCATGAACTCCAAATAGGTTAGCATTATGGACGGATTTGTGTATGCCCATAATTCATCCTGTGAAGCTGTCATCCCCAGTGGGATGCTATCTGGAAACGGGGCTTTGGAAAGAGAATTAGCATGAGCTGAGGTCATGAGGTGGCCACGTGTGTTCTTTTCCCATCAGGTGAGGACAACAACGAGGTGGCCACCTGCAGGCTAGGAACATAATTCTCAACAGAAAATGATGGTGCTGATTCCTGGATATTGGACTTCCAGCCTCCAAAACGGTGAAAAAGTAATTACTGCCGTTTAAGCCACGGGACTGTGACATATTGCTATGGCAGCGCAAGCAGCCAAAGACACCTAGATAATTATCGACCTGCAGGCCGTTAAAGACAGAGGGAGTATCGAAAGCAACGAGAGAGAAGCAGCTCATCATTTGCAGAGATTCTCAGTGTGATAAATAGTTGTGTTTTTTTAGTCAAACATGAAGGAGGCTTGAAAGCAGGAAGGCCAGAAACTATATAAGAAAAAAAAGTGTCAGTCAGAATTCTATATTCAGCAAAACTATCCTTCAAAGGGAGAAATTAAAACATTCCCAGAGAGTATGTCTGACCTAAAAGAAATACTAAAGAATGATCTTCAGGCTGACAGGAGAGGAAACTAGACAGTGACTTTAATCCACATAAAGGAATAAAGAACTCTGATAAAGGTAACTAGACAGATAAATATAAAAAGGGAAGTAAATATAACACAATGTATTTTTTGTTTGAAATGTTTTTCTCCTATCTAATTAAAAATATAAATGTATAAAGTAATAATTAGGAGCAAAGGTTGTATATACTATTGAAATTCTGATGGTAAAAGTCCTTGCTGGACTATTATATGTTAAGAAGTTGATGAAAATCTCCACAGCAACCACTAAGAAAATTACAAATATAGAGTAAAAGAAATAAAAAGAAGCTAAAAAGGTACGTAAGCAAATTAACTATTGAATACAAACAAAGACAATGAAAAGGCAGAAAGAAACAAGAGATATGACATACAAATTATAAACAAATAACCAATTAGTAGAAATAAGTCCTTTCTCATCAGCAATAACATCAAATATAAATAGATTAAGTAGAACAATTAAAAAACACATGGCAAAATAGATTTTAAACAATCAGGAAAAATACCAATGAGACACATTTTATATCTAAACACAAAATGTTGAAGTATAAAAAGACATACCATGTAAACATAAAGCAAGAGCGAGGAGAAGGGGCTATAATAATAAACCAAATAGGTTTTAAGATAAAAATTATTTCTAGGGACAAAGAATGATGTTTTATCATCATGAAAATGCCAATCTTCAGGAATATATAACAAATATACAAGGAATAACAGAGCCACAAATACAAGAAAAAACTGACAGAACTGAGGGGTGTAATAGACTTCGATACTCAACTTCCAAATAATGAATCAAACAACTAGACAGAAGAGCAGCAAAGAAACAGACAATTGGAACAACATTGTAAACCAGCTACACCAGACAGACATCTCTCTCCAACAAGAGCAGAAATACCTATTCTTCTCAAGTTTATAACATTATTTCCTGCTTTTGAGGCCATATGGTAGGCCTTTCATTTGTGTTAACAAATGAAAAAGAATTGAAATCACAGAAGATATATTCTAAAGTCACATATAAAGAGATTATAAATCAATAACAAATAAAGTTGAAAAACTAGCAAATCTGTGGAAATAACCATTCAATACTTTAAGATAAGTAAAAATCAAAAACACCTATATATAAAAGCTTAAGCAACTGTTACAACCTGTCAACCAAAAGACCAGTCAACCGGTTGCTATGATGCGCACTGATCACCAGAGGGCAGATGCTTAATGCAGGAGCTGGTCAGTGCGCTTCCACAGGCAATCTCCCACAGCAGGCCAACCTCCTGCAGTCTCCCCCTCCCTCCACCTACCCCCCCGCCAGCTGGTTCCAATGGGTCCGGTCAGGACTGGGCCAGATGGCTCTGGGACCCCACCCATGCATGAATCCGTGCGCCGGGCCTCTAGTCTACTTATATAAAAGCCTAAGCGACCAAATGACTGAACACCTGGTCGACCATGATGCGCAGTGACCACCAGGGGGCAGACGCTCCATGCAGAAGCTACCCCTGGTGGCCAGGGCAATCCCACAGTAGGAGGGCCCCTCAGCTGACTGACAGGCACCAGACACTGGGCTCACGGCTGGCGAGCACAGCTCTAGCCACATGAGCCTCTTCCACCTCCATGGCAATGCTACTGAGCTAGCGGTGGTGGCAGGTGCAGTGGGGCTGGGATGAGTGGGAGCAGTGCAGCACCTGGCCTGGGCACAGGCTCCTCCCAGGCCACCTGCCGCTTTGCACACTGCTACATCCCTTGGGGGCTGTCAGACTGCCGATTTCGGTCTGACCCCGCAAGTCAGCTGAAACCAGCAGTCCGACATCCCCCGAGGGGTCCCAGATTGGGAGAGGGCACAGGCCAGGCGGAGGGACCCCACTGTTGCACGAATCTGTGCACTGGGCCTCTAGTAACATATAAAAACTTATGGAACACAGCAAACGAAGAGCTTGAGGAAAATTCATCACGGAAATTGCCTACATTTAAAATCTGTCTTCTGCCAAGGGCCATTTGGATATGTGCAGTATCATTTGCAAGCCATATAAAATTATCAACTTTAAGAAAGTTGCCTGCTCAATTCGGCCAAACATTGAATTAACTCACCCCAACGCTTTGGCAGGGCCAGAGCAAATTATCTCGTGGCCCTTGTATGGTCCACAGGCTGCAGGTTCACCCCTGATTTAAAAGAAGAAAATAAATAGCCTAATTTTCCACATGAGGAGCTAAAAAGACAAGCAAACTAAATGCACGCAAGCATGAAACAATGAAAGAAGGAATGAAGCAAGAATCGATGGAATCAAAAGTTGGCTCGTGGAAAAGATGGACAGCAAGGATGAATCTTTGGCTAGACCGACGGATTTCAAAAAGAGAAAAGATTCGGGTGACTTACATAAGGTATTTAAAAGGGAACCTAACTACCCACCTACATAAAATAAAGAGGATTATAGCTGTGGACAAAAACAAATTGGAGAAGTTTTTTTCTAAACATTGAACATCCTAACCTTGCAAAGTAACTTAAAACTTTAGTGCAGTGCTAATTGCTAAGTTTCTCTGGATAAGAAAATAATTTCTACCATTACTATTATTATCATACCATTGTAATATTATACAATATTAGGTATACTATAATATATGTCTATACAATATATATTTTATTATATGGTTATATATAATAGCATATTATATTTCTAAGAAGGACATTTCAATTAAAAATACACTAGTATATGCCCAGCTGGTATGGCTCTGAGGTTGAGCATCCACCTATGAATCAGGAGGTCAGGGTTCAATCCCCAGTTAGGGCACATGCTCAGGTTGTAAGCTCCATCCCAGTGTGGGGAGTCCAGGAGGCAGCCAATCAATGATTCTCTCTCATGATTCTCTCTCTCTCTCTCCTTTCCTTTCTGAAAGCTATAATAAAATATATTTCAAAAATGCATGTACTAATATAATGGAAAGTGGGCAAGCCACATGAAGAGAAGTCAAGAGCATTTATGCAAGGATAACGAATCCTGGTATGCTTATATGCTGTTTGCATTACTTTGATATTTCTCCCCAAATACCAGTAAAATCCACAGCAGAGAGAGAGCACGGAGTGAGGCCAGTGGCAGTAGGAATTCAAGGAAGAGCCTGAGTTTCATGTCTGGGTGATTTCAGTCTGATGCCACAGCAAGAGCCACAAGGGACAGAGTGAATAACACACAAATTCCAAGAAAGCAGGGATTCTGATAAAAAAAGATCTGGCAGCCCTAGCTGGTTTGGCTCAGTTGACAGAGCATCGGCCTGCAGACTAAAGGGTCCTGGGTTCAATTCCAGTCCAGGGCATAGGCCAGGGTTGTGAGCTCAATCCCCAGTGGGGGGATGTGCAGGAGGCAGCCAATCAGTGATTTCCTCTCATCATTGATGTTTCTCTCTCTCCCTCTCCCTTCCTCTCTGAAATCAATAAAAACAATATGTATTAAAAAAAAATTACATGGCAATAAAAGTCCCTCGCGAATTCTCAGAAATTTGGGAAGAGCATTTGACTTTTCAGATTTCAGAATGGAGGCTCAGCCAGTCTCCTTGAGATGGGCAGGGGAGGGGAATAGCTGGCTGACATAAAGGCCATCGGTGAGGTTTACGGAAGCAATCACATGGCCCACTGTCCAACGCTTTATGAAAATAAGCCAACAGAAACCCAATGTTTTCATAAACAAAGTTGAAGGAAACACGGAAGTAATAAATCGATGAGACTGCAGTTAGGGAAAAGTTGGGGTTCACAGAGAATTAGAAGAAATCTCTAGGGAGGCAAAACATTACCGCAGATCAGGGGTTCACATTTTTCTTTCCTGGCATCTGACCCAGTCACAATATTCACTGTCCATTCTGTCCCTCGTTAAGGATTAGCGTTAGTTACCTCCTACTCTTCTATCTTTTCAATTACCTGCTCACTTGTCAGTCTCCCTTACCTTCATATCCCCAGACCCCTACCCGCGGCCCCCCCCGCCCCTACCCCAGAAACAATGTCTATTTAAAATCAGGATAACGCTCAAGAACTATGAAGGATCTAAGATTCTGCCCTTATTTGCAAGCTAACAACATAGCTCCTCTCACTCTGCCTCAAAAGTGAATAAAATATCATCTGTCTAGAACATATACAGTGGTACCTCGAGATACGAGTGCCCTAACATACAAGATTTTTTGAGATACGAGCCGTTGAGCAAGCGATTTTTGCTTTGAAATATGAACAACATTTGAGATAGGAGTAATCGCATGGATTGGCCAACTGCACATGACCCACCAGTTTGCTGTGACTCAAGCGTCTCAGTTTTCCATGCCTCAAGGTTACAGAACGAATTAAACTTGTATCTCGAGGTACCACTGTACACATATTTTTATTTTACAGTCTATGCCTAATGTGACGTGACACAGTGAACAAAATAGAGAATACAGGCATACCTTTACTGTTTGGGTACCTGGTCCTTTGATCAGAAAAATATTTTCCCCTTAATTCAGGTTAGTTACTAGAGCTATAACAACTTTCACAATCCTATAGAATAATCCTGTATCATAAAAGGCTAATATGCAAATGGACCGAATGGTGGAATGACCGGTCGCTATGAGGCGCACCGACCACCAGGGGGCAGACGCTCCATGCAGGATCTGCTCCCTGGTAGCGCACTCCCACAGGCAAGTGGCGCTCAGCCAGAAGCCCCCAGCGGGCTCATGGCTGGCGAGCTCAGCAGAGGATTTCCGACCGACCGCTGACGTAGGCCAGGTCCCCTGAGGGCTCCTGGATTGTGAGAGGGTGCAGGCCCGGCTGAGGGAGTCCCCGTCTCCTATCCAAAGTGCACGGATTTTGTGCACTGGGCCTCTGGTGTTGTCAGAAACAACCACGCTTGTTTTGGCAAAGAGACCTTCAGTTTGAGAAAACATCAGGTAACTTTTTGGCTTTGCCTCACAATAATGATGTATTTTATTACAGGAACTGTTGTTTTACTCTTGCTCTGAAGACAGTTTTGACTGCTGTACAAAAAGATCAGGGTGTTTTCTTTTTTAGAAATTATAGCAACAACTTCCAAGTACTGATAGCTTTACCAGTGCCCACTGACAGCTTTACCAGTGCCCACATCAAGCAAAAGAGGAGGCATACAGGCAGAGCCAAACACCAGACTTTCAGATATTCATCATCATATTTTCTTCATAACTTTACTGTTTGGGTATCTGGGCAGAAATACTACACATGAAAGTCCATTCATCCTGACACAGGTACGCCCGTATTCTCCATTTTGTTCACTTCAGTGTGTTACATTCTTTTTTATGTTTTAACACATCTAATTTCCCTGCATTTAGGAGATCATGCCCCATGCCCATATGCAAATTTCATACATATTATCCAAAGCTTAAAACTACATGAGCCAACCTGCTGTGTTCCCTGTCCACCAAAACCACGTGACTGGTCCACCCCTCAGAGGCCTGCAGCGGCAGGGATAGAACAGCGAGGAACCACTATTGAAAGTGGAAGTGAGAATGTGTAGAACAGAAAATCCTTTGACTCTCACACCCAGAAGAGCTGAGAACGGACACACGCCCAACAGAAGTTCACGGGCCTTCCGTGCGCATACAGCGGTACCTCGAGATACGAGTTTAATTCGTTCTGTAACCCTGAGGCTTGGGAAACTATGAGACGCTCGAGTCGCGGTAAACTGGTGGGTGGTGTGCATCCGGCCGATCCGAGCGATGACTCCTATCTCAACTGTTGCTCGTATTTCAAAGCAAAAATCGCTCGCTTGACAGCTCGTATCTCAAAAATGTCATATGTTAGGGCACTTGTATCTCGAGGTACCGCTGTATTTCTCTCGTTCTTTCCTTTACCCGCCTTCATGCTTTTGCCTCCACCAAGTTCGCAGCCTGAATAAGCAGGACTTGCAAACCAGTTTGGGCTTCCTTCGAATTGTTCACTCCGTATTGCCAATTCCTTGCTAGAAATTTCTCACTTGCGTGTTAAAATCTTCAAGTTTCCCATTCCCAAAACAAACACATTACATGTTCTACCTACAGCAGACACAACCCTGCCTCGAGTCTCCCCTGCTGCCCATTGATACATATTCATTTGGTATCTGTGACTCATTGCATGAACCATCCAGGCTCAGCCTCTGAGTCTGTTTCTTCTGCCGCCCTCACCACCACTCTCAGCAAAGAAAAGTGCCTTCTTTTTTTTTTTTTTTAAACATATATTTTATTGATTTTTTACAGAGAGGAAGGGAGAAGGACAGAAAGTCAGAAACATCGATGAGAGAGAGACATCGATCAGCCGCTTCCTGCACGCCCCACACTGGAGATGTGCCCGCAAGTAAGGTACATGCCCCCGACCAGAATCGAACTGGGACCTTTCAGTCCGCAGGCCGATGCTCTATCCACTGAGCCACACCGGTCTCGTCTGTCTTCTACTTTTTATCTTGGTTTATTTCTGGAAGACTACCTTTCCTGGCGCCTCACAGAAGACCTTCTGTAGGTCCCGTTGGCCAGATGGAGTTTGTATTCCCATGCCCCAGCTACAGGGAAGCCGAGAAAGCAAACACATAAGCATATTCAACCTTGACACGGAGAGCAGGTTCTGCCAGCAGAGATGGGCCAGAGATAAAGGGAGGTCTGAGGGCTGTCCCTAAGTCTGCCACATGTCTAGATGTGCCTAATTTGGCCTGCATTGTTCAAACTTCATCTACATGCGTGCACACACACATATATGTGTCACTTTTCTTCTGCAATTGTTAACTTGGATAAGTGAGGCGCTGTGTATTAGGCTGTGCTAACACATCGTCAGTGAA
Organism: Lasiurus borealis; assembly: GCA_004026805.1. Taxonomy (NCBI): domain Eukaryota; kingdom Metazoa; phylum Chordata; class Mammalia; order Chiroptera; family Vespertilionidae; genus Lasiurus; species Lasiurus borealis. The sequence continues at coordinate 19,130 of PVJN01017272.1, read as the reverse complement.
TCTCTCCACCATGTCCAGATACTCTGTTAAAGCTCTTAAACCAGTGGTTCTCAACCTTCCTAATGCCACGTCCCTTTAATGCAGTTCCTACTGAGCAACGAAAATAATTTTATGGTCGGGGGTCACCACAACATGAGGGACTGCATTAAAGGGACGTGGCATTAGGAAGGTTGAGAACCACTGCCTTAAACCTTGGCTAGATTTTTCACCTAAAGGTATTCAGAAGACTTGGTTGGCATCTGCACAAAGAGCTCTCAGGGGTGTGTGGCTCTTTGAAATTTACCGGTTTTACTATTAAGGGAAGCAGGTAGAAGAAGAAAGAAGAAATGTAGTCAACTTTTTTGTTAAACTTATGGATCTTTTAATTTTCCATAAAAAGATGTTACCTCCCCTAACCGGCTTGGCTCAGTGGATAGAGGGTTGACCGACGGACTCAAGGGTCCTAGGTTTGATTCCGGTCAAGGGCATGTACCTTGGTTGTGGGCACATCCCCAGTAGGAGGTGTGCAGGAGGCAGCTGATCAATGTCTCTCTCTCATCGATGTTTCTAACTCTCTATGCCTCTTCCTTCTTTTCTGTAAAAAAAAATCAATAAAAAATATATATATTTTAAAAAAATGTTACTCATTTTGTTCCATCTTGATCATTTTCCAGGAGCTACGATATTAGCTCTCTCAGCTCCAGCAGTTTTTGAATAAGACTGTAGATCAGTGGTTCTCAACCTTCCTAAGGCCGCGACCCTTCCATACAGTTCCTCATGTGGTGGTGACCCCCAACCATGACATTTTGCTACTGTTATGCATCGTGATGTTAAATATCTGCATTTTCCAATGGTCTTAGGCAACCCCTGTAAAAGGGTCGTTCGACCCCCAAAGGGGTCGCGACCCACAGGTTGAGAACTGCTGCTGTAGATTATCTTTGCCTGTAATTAGAAGAGATTACACACCTAAATGCAAATATATTTTAAAGAGCTAAGACTTAACATACAGATATTTAACTGACTCCAACCTCATTAATTCAAACTAAGAGAAGTTTACAGCGAAAAGGGGACTTTCAAATCACTTATCAGATTCTTGTGGTTGCAGGTTTGTGTAAAACCTTACAAATGATATTGAAAATGGCACTTTATCAGAAATCATTGAGAGAGTTCTTATGAAAAATTAAAAACTAAAGCGTGACTCTATCCTTTCTTTCAAATGCAAATTTCACGAATTTTATTTCTGACCTGTATATGCCCTTTCAAATCACTCTTTCTCAAAGCTGAAATTAACAAAAAGAATAAGCTAAGGATGAGTCACAAATACCAAATTAATATTTATCAAGAGAAAAATCCCAGCAGCCGTGTAAAAACAGAAGTGGCAAATCTTAATGCTTCTGTTAATGCAAAATAATGCAAAGGCCAAATGGAGCTTGTGTAAGTTTTATGTCTATTGATAGGTAGTATCCTTTTAAAGCCATGCCACCAGGTTTTCCTCTAAGTCTCAGTGTCCGTAAAGCTCGCTGATTTTCCCAAGACGTGTGCAATTTAGCTGTGCACCTGTGTGCACCAAAATAAGCTTTTATGCTGGCGTTGCACTGAGGCCAATTATGCCCATTTTATAAGTGGTTGCATGCATTTTATTCTCCATTAACATTGGCCAAGATATCCGAAACCTTAATAAGTGCTGCCCTATCTGGAATTCCTTGCTAGCATTACACCCATAAGGTGAAATATCATGACACTGACATCAGGTGCAAAATTGGATTAACATTTTGTTTTTTTGTTTGTTTGTTAAATCTCTGCCAATCTATTGTGAATTTATTTTTCTAATCTCCAATCTAATCCCTACCCAACTTTCCCACTTAAAAAACCAGGTACCTAGGGAAGACCACACAGGAAATGGATGTATTCACGGAGAACCAAAAAAGGTAATAAAATCCCATTTTCTGACCAAAATCTTAAAAAATCATTACGCACCATGTGCATGCACCTTTGTTTTCTTATATTGGGAAGGATGCACTTCTTATTAACAGACTTCTTTCAGAAATGTCCTTGCTGAAAACGGTGCTTCCTTTATTAATCCTCTAGGACACAGAGAAATCATCTCCACTGTTGCATCTGGTTTGTGAAATCTTCAAGTTAGGAGGAGAGGGCCGCTTCCATGCGTGTGCCAAGAAGTGCCAGGGAGGGGAAACGGGTTTGGCTCAGTGGATAGAGCCTTGGCCTGAGGACTGAAAAGTCCCAGGTTCGATTCCGGTCAAGGGCATGTACCTTGGTTGCAAGCACAGCCCCAATAGTGGGTGTGCAGGAGGCAGCTGACCGATGTTTCTCTCTTTCATCAATATTTTTAACTCTCTATCCCTCTCCCTTCCTCTCTGTAAAAACTCAATAATTTTTTTTTTTTAAAAGAAGTGCCAAGGACAGTCAGTTAGCTTACAAGGACTCCATCAGCTTGGAGGAAATTGCTCCTCAGAGCCAATTAGGACTGGAAACTCACACATTCACATCTGAAACCATTGCATCAGATTCACAGAGTGAGCATCACACACTGGGTTTAGAACACACTCTCGTCCAATACGTAGTCCTGGTAAACCAAACGGCCCGTCCTGCAGGAGAAGTGGCCACCACTGAACTACTGTCAGTACAACGGGAGTTTTGAGTAGAAGTTCACAGCGGGCATGTGAGGGTCTTCAAGCATCTCTCTCTCTCTCTCTCTCTCTCTCTCTCTCTCTCTCTCTCTCTCTCTCTCTCTCTTTCTGGAGATGTACGTCACCCTCCCACTGCCACACAAGAATTGGCAGGGGATTCCCATCTGCTGGAAAGATGCTTTGGCCTTTACAGAATCCATCAGGAAAAGAGGTTTCCCAGCAATACTTTTATTTCACATTGACCTTTGCCTTAGAGAAGCCACGCTTCAAGGTCCAGGAAATAATATTCAACACATGACTATTTCCTCTAAATTGAATGACTGTCATTGAATCATAGAGGGCACAAAAACACGACGTTATAACTCCTTAGATATTTCTTCTTCCCTTAACTCGTCATTTCTGTGAGGTTAGATGTCATTCTTATCTTTGATCCAATATAGGTAAGATATTTTATTTCTCTGGTTTCTTTCGGGATTTTTTTTTTCTTTATCTTGGGTTTTCTGTCATTTGAAAACGATACCCCGGTGTGTATGTTTTTTGAGGCATTTATCCAACTAAGGGCTTGGAGACCAGGCCAAGGACCGCTAGAGGTCTCCTGCCAATCAGAGCCGATCAGGCTCGCCCAGAGGAGAGGCAGGGAAACTCCCGTGCCATGCACAGCACGTGCTTCCTTACAAAGCAGCCCAGATGAGCGGGAGCAAGTGCTTCTTGTGTCACACCAACATGCTTGCTTCCTCCTCCTGTCATACAAACACGTTCAATTCAACTGACGTCTTTGATGAGACAACGGGCATTGCTGGGACTGGGACTGGGACTGCAAACAGGACAGTTCCCGGTGGGGCTGCACATAAGAGTCCAGCCTCAGCCCCGAGAAACCCCAGTCCAGGCTGCAGGGGGGACCCCCAGGACTCACCCGAGGACTCCCCTGCTTACACCCCCTTCCTGGTCGCCAAAATATGTAACCAGACAATCAGTGGGTCCATACTGCCTGTCACTACAGTGGTACCTCGAGATACGAGTGCCCTAACATACGAGATTTTTGAGATACGAGCTATGGAGCGAGCGATTTTTGCTTTGAAATACGAGTACACGACCCACCAGTTTAACGAGACTTGAGTGTCTCATAGTTTCCATGCCTCAAGGTTACAGAACGAATTAAACTCGTATCTCGAGGTACCACTGTACTTGAGCCAATTAAGCAGAGACAGGGCTGCATCATATATGATCGTTTATTTCAATATCCCTGGCAGCATAGGGGAGCAGCAGGTATCCGCAGAAACCTGCTCTGCACCCACCATAAGCTGGAAGCCATAAAATGCACATCTTAATACCAAGTTTTCATTGAATACATCTACACTAATCAAAGAGAAACATGCAAATTGACCTTCACGCCGCTACAAACACCAGCCAATCTGGAATGGGTATGCAAATTAACCCAACAAAGATGGTGGAGGTGGACACGGAGCTGGAGTGAGCAGGAGGCTTGGGTTGCTCCCAGTGATGGAGGAAGTCAAGCTTCTCGCCTGCCCTGGTCGGCCCTGGCCTTCATACATGGCTATAAAGTTTTAATTATAGAAGATAAATAAATCCCAGATACCTGCTTCCAGCCCGCCCTGGCCTCCGCTCAAGGAGGCACTGAAAAAAAAAAGAAAGAAAAAAAAAGAGGGGCTGGGAGCTTGGGTCACTGAGGGGTGTGACCAGCCTGCAAATAGCCATCAGGCTCTCACCTAGGCTGGCCTCACACCCATGGGGTGAGGGTTCCCGCTAGGGGGGAGGGGGGATTGACCAGCATACAAACAGCCACCAGTCCCTCACCAAGGCTGGCCACACCCCTATGGCCCAATCCCTGTAAACGGGCAGTCGAGGAGTCCCGGATTGGAGAGGTTCAGGCTGGGCTGAAGAAAACTCCCTCACCCTCCCATGCACGAATTTTGTGCACCAGGCCTTCAGTATTATATATAATTCTTGGCTTAACTTTTTCTGTCTAAACTTTTGAGATAGGACAAAGGTCTTGAAATGCGGGTTTCCTGATTGACAGTCCACTCGGAGCCCTCTTTAAATAGGCATGGCTCTGATTTCCAGTCTCAGTTACATTAAAATAAAATGAGAAGCAATCCAGGCAGTGTGGAAACCTGTTTTCCTTCTTTCCCCCTATTTTCCCAGTTGTTTTTAGTGATTCACATTTGAGTCTTTTTTTTTTAAATATATTTTATTGATTTTTTACAGAGAGGAAGAGAGAAGGATAGAGAGCTAGAAACATCGATGAGAGAGACATCGATCAGCTGCCTCCTGCATGCCCCCTACTGGGGATGTGCCCTCCACCAAGGTCCATGCCCTTGACCAGAATCGAACCTGCGACCCTTCAGTCCGCAGACCGACGCTCTATCCACTGAGCCAAACCAGCTTTGGCCACATTTGAGTCTTTATAAAGCATTGTATTAAGTTCTTGCAATCACTTCATCAGTTTATGAAATATTTAAATCACATCCTTCAAATGAAACTAGCAAAGAGAAAGAAGAAGATAACCAACGCTCTGCCAACAACTCCACTGTCTGCGCACAAATCGCAAGGAACTACAGGGTGGACGATTATGCCTGCGTCCACTCCCTGGGAATCAGCATGTTGCAGAGAGAAGAGGGATTTTTGGTTCATTAACTCATGATGCTCCATTAAGAGAGCTTTTATAACATTTTCATGTGAGATACCATCCAATATTAAAGCTTGGTAGCCGCTCCGTCACTTTACAAGTGATTTTAAATATCACTGAATTGCTTAACTTTGACTATTTTAAACGCTTAATTCTAGAGGGATATATTATCTTCCTCATTTGGAAGCTCCAACAAACACATCCCTCTTGATGCTCTATGTATGGGCAACACACACAGTTCCTGCAAATTAGCTAAAGGGCACTTCATTCCTAACGCCTACTGTACTAAGCAGAAAGCCATTTATGATTCATTGGACATAAGAATGGTTTACTGCCAAAACCGGTGTGGCTCAGTGGATAGAGCGTGGGCTGCGGACTGAAAATGTCCCAGGTTCAATTCCGCTCAAGGGCATGTATCCTGGTTGCGGGCACATCCTCAGTGGGGGGCGTGCAGGAGGCGGCTGATCGATGTCTCTAGCTTTCTATCCCTCTCCCTTCCTCTCTGTAAAAAATCAATAAAAAAATATATTAAAAAAAGAGTGGTTTACTGGGGTACAAAGCTGGTTGAAGGAAAAGTTTTCTCTCATTACAGAAGATAAGCATGCCCCTTGCTGTCTTATTCATTATGAATTTGCAGATTAATCCTCCTGTCATAGGTAGTTCCAGGGGAGGGCACGCTACCCCAGTTCACATTCACACTAACCCTGCATGAACACGCTCCACAGAAGCCAGGCCAATGACGTCAGCCACCGAGCTGTTTGGTAATGGAAGCTCTCGGAGAGGAAAAGGAGCTGCGACAAACAGAGCCACCCTGGTCCCCTGGCCCCAGGTAAACACCGAGGAGAGGTGAGGAGAAGCGAGCAGAGGCCACAGGAGAGCACGGCCCGCAGCTGCCGTCCCAGCGAAGCCCGGATCTGAGGTTGGAAAATCTCACCTAATTAGGTCAATTGGTTCGAGCGCGGCACGAGGACGATGGCCCAGCGGGAGCGCAGATGCTCACCTGCGCCGCTCCGCTGCGGCCCAGGTGCCTGGATTAAAGCCTAAACCCCCCACCATCTGGCAGATGTGAGGTCCGCCCAGCACCCCGAGAGAGGCGGCCTCTGGCTCACGCAGGCCTCCGCTCTGCTCCCCCACCCAACCCAACCCAACTCCAGCAACAACCACCACCACCAAACTTCACAAAATATCCACCTGCCGAAACCGGGGTGGCTCAGTGGACAGAGTCGCCCTGCTGGGTCCCAGGTTCCATTCTGGTCAAGGGCATGGACCTGGATTGCGGGCACATCCCTAATGGTGGGGCGTGCAGGAAGCGGCTGGTAGATGTCTCTCTCTCATCGATGTTTCTAATTCTCTGTCCTTCTCCTTTGCTCTCTGTAAAAATCAATAAAATTATTAAAAATATATATATAGCGACCAATCTCACTCATAAAGAGAGGGAAGGACATAATCAATGCTCTGCCTATAACTCCACTGTCTGAGCACAAATCGCACGGAACTACAGGGTGGAAGGCGATGCCTGAGTGTGTCCACTCCCTGCGAATCAGCATGTTGCAGAGAGAAGAGGGATTTTTGGTTCATTTACTAGTGATGCTCTAGTAAAAGCATTTCCAACCCAGTGACTGCTCTTTCCATAACGAACGACGAGACACAGATAGTCATGGGCTATTCCCTGAAAACGCATGGTCACTTTTCAGAAAAGAAGGAAGGAAAAGAGTGACTACTGCTGAGAAGACCAGCTCTGCCTCCCGGACAGGTCACTTCTTCTCATTCTGACCCAAGTTAAGCTTTCAACTCCTGGGCGCGTTTCTGACGCTTCCCCTCGACCTTCTGGTTTTCTCACAGTCCCCAGCCCTTGAAAAGTCAACAGCCGTGAGGACTACCACAAATGAACGGGACTAAAATGAGGGAGAGGGGAACAGAAGAGGCTATTGCATAAACCTCAGAGAGAAAAAAAGGAAGAAAATCAAAATAGTTTTCCTTCTCTGTCATTTCCAGTTCCCTCTAACATCTTAACAACTGGAAATGATCAGCCCAGTATGGTTATTTTCCAGATTCTACTCCCCTACATAAATTATGTATTCTTTAAGATGTATATTATATTAAAACTAGAGGTCCGGCGCACAAATTCATGCACAGGTGGGGTCCCTCTGGGTGTGGCCTACAGGGGTGGGGCCAAAACCCACAGTCTAAAGCCACCAGAAGCTCCTACCTGCCTCTCCTGCTCATCTCGGCCCCACTGAGCCTGCCACAGGCTCCCGCCCAATCAGTCCCAATCATGAGCCCACATCTGGCACCCTCCCACGGGGAGTGGCCTGCGGGACTGAGCTGAAACCTGCTCTCCCACATCCCCCGGGGGGTCCCAGACTTCAAGAGGGCACAGGCCAGGCTGAAGGACCCCTCTGGTATACGATCAAGCTGGGGTGGGACCGCAAGAGGGCTCCAGGGTGTGTCCAGCCCATCTCGCTCAGTCCTGACTGGCCAGACCCCAGCAGCAAGCTAACCTACTGGTCAGAGCATCTGCCCCCTAGTGGTCATGTCATAGGGACTGGTAGACCAGTTGACTGTCTGCATCTGGATGGTCAGTGCACATCATAGTGAGAAGTTGAGCAGCCTTAGCATATCATTAGCATATTACACTTTGATTGGTTGTTCAGTTGTTCTGTCCTTTGGCCTATTTGCCTATTACCCTTTTATTATATAGGATAATTATTTAAAAATAAAATTACAGAATGATTATTTCTATAGACCAGAACAAATGTTAAGTTTTGTTATAGTTTCTTCTATTTTTTCAAAAATTCTTAACCCTGGCCAGTGTTGCTCCATGGTTGAGCGTCAGCCTATGAACCAGGAGGTCACAGTTTGATTCCCAGTCAGGAGCATGGCCAGGTTATAGGCTCAATCAGGCAGCCGATCAATGATTCTCTCTCATTATTGATGTTTCTCTTTCTCTCTCCCTTCCTCTCTGGAATCAATAAAAATATTTTTAAAAAGCTTTTAAATGTGCACTAATATAACTATGGCAATAATAATCTGATACATGCCTTCATCTGTTACCATATGCTCACGAACAAGATAACACAAAAGGCCACATTGTGTTCCATTTAGGAGATAGATGAAATTTAATAAAAATGCTTAAAATTAAAGCATTAGAAGAAAAATAAAGGCAACTTATTTATAAAGGCTATATATATATATATATATATATATATATATATATATACCATCATTAAATATTTCAAATTATTTGTTAACAATATTTTACTAAATTATGGATGACCATTCTCATCAAAAGCTATAAAAATGGCAACACATTAGGATAAAAGAACATTTAAACTGTTCCTAGCTGTATCTTAAACCAAAAATAATCTTAAGTCAAATATGTGCTTTTTTGTAACGAGTTGACTGGTTTTAACTGCACAAATGCTTTTGGGAAAATTAATGCCCAACGCTCACGCATTCCTTTTCTTTTGCTACAGAACTGATCGTGGCACATGGGTGGCTTGAAACATCCAGCACATTCCCAACGGGCCCTCTGCTCATGTTCTCATGACGTTGGAATCAAGATGTCAGCCCGTTGCATTTTCATCTGGAAGCTCAGCTAGGAAAGCTCCCTGGTGTTGCTGGCGGCAGAATTAAGTCCCTTGTGGTTGTAGGACTTGCGTCCCCACTGTGTTGCTGGCTGTGGCAAAGCAGGCTCTCAGCAATGTCCGCTCCACCCACAGGGCCCCTCCATCTCAACAACAGTCTTCTCTGCATTGAATCCATCTCAGGCTTTGAAACCTTCTCGCTTCTTCTGCGACTAAGCTCTGTTTCAAAAGGCTAGTGTAACTACCCTGCTTCCCCGAAAGTAAGATACCCCCCCCCCTAAAATAAGACCTACTTCCAGTTTTGCCCTCTCACTGTAATATAAGGCATCCCCCCCTGAGAAAATAAGACCTCCCCGATCATCAGGCCTCCCCCCAAACCTAAGGCCTCCCCTGAATAGAAGGCCCCCGGAAGCTACCATCAGGTGTCTGACTCCTGATTTAAAGAGACCTCGCCCTGCCTGAACAGCTCCGGCTGCGCTGCGGCCAATCAGTGAGCTGGTTTGTGATGACAATGACTACCATACTGTAGACAGGTAATACATTTCCTTCTTTTTTTTGTTTTGTTCAACAAATGTGCACTGTATTCTTCTTCATGGGAAAATAAGACACCCCCTGAACATAAGACCTAGCGCATCTTTGGGAGCAAACATTAAAGAAGACACTGCCTTATTTTCGGGGAAACAGGGAAAGTCAGCCTCACCTGGAAAATCCCCTTCCTTAAAGCTAACGGCATCTGCCAGACAGCGGGACAGAAAGACAGACATCTTAGCTCACCATAGTCACAGGTTCCACCTCACCCAAGAGGGAGTTACTGCAGGAGCCTGCTTACCACAAAGTAAAAACCGTGGGAAAGACCCTTACTGGCAGAGGCAGACACGTGGATGTAAAATCAAAGTAACAACAAGAAGCAACTTGGGACAAGATTGAGAATATTGCCTTAAATTATAAACTCCATGTGTTCAGACATTTCTCAACTGGCGTTCACCTTACTTTGGAGGTCTGAGCTGGAATAAGTCTTCTACCCAGAATTCTCTACTTGAATTTTTAGATTTCTTTGCAATTGATGTAGTAACAACTCAGAGGTCAGCAATTATTTCTCCTTGGCCCCGAGCCAAACAAAACTAAAATCCACTTAGTGATCCGTACATGTTCTTTTTAAGTGCCTTTAACATCTATTCTTCCTTAAGTTTTCTAGAATCTTTTAGTATTTTCTTTGAATTAATGAAAACCCATCTGTACCGCTGATCCAATTACACGGCAACATCAAGTATTGAATTACATTGATTTGCTGCTTGATAATTTGCTTTTAATACCTGTGGAACATGTATTGATAACTGTGGTTCAAACGCGATATCAAGTCCAGGAACTTTTATTCTTTAATCATCTGATTTATATTCTGCATCGTAAGCCACTGAGAGACATCCATTCTCTACGTATAAGACCTAAGTCGTGACATACCTACTTAAACACTTTTAGTAGCTGCCACTCGCTACGGAATGAAGTCCCGGCGTTTTAAATGGCAGAAGAGTTCCCGTCATTTTTTCTTAGTCTAATTTTCCAACCTCGTTTCCCACTGTGCCCTCTACGTCAGCTCTTTTAAATGGGCCTCTTTCTCTGAATATGCCTTTGACGGAATATCTTCCCTCGTACCAACACCAAGGGCATATAATTCTCTAATGGATGTCACAGGTGGGGATGGCTTAGAACTCATTTCAATATGGTGAAGGTGAAGTACAGAGTCAGCCCTTGTACTAGAGGAGATCAGACTTAGCTGCAGTGTATGTGAGGTCTCAACCACATGTTCTACTGTGAAGCAGTATTTTACTATGGATTCGGAGAACTGTCTCCAAATTCGTGTATGCATGCCCCAAGGAGTATATGAGATGGCCTGTTGAATAAGCAAACACAAAAATGTATATTTATATGTAATTTAATATCATCCCTAGATATTTATTCGTTCATTTTAACTTTGTTGTTGACACCATACAGATGTCCCTGCTCCCTCCCTTTTACCCGCCTCCACCCATCCCTGACCCCCCCTTCCCTCTGCCATCCCCGCACTGTGGTCTGTGTCGATGAGTTATGCATGTATGTTCCCTGGCTAATCCCTTTGCCTTCTTACATCCTGTCTCCTCCCCTCCCCGCTCTGACAGCTGTCAGTCTGTTCCAAGTGTCCATGCCTCTGGTTCTGTTTTGTTCATTAGTTTCCTCGTATAAGTGAGATCACATGGTATGTGTCTTTCTCTGACTGGCTTATTTCACTCAGCACAATAACCTCCAGGTTCATCCATGCTATCGCAAAGGGAAGAGTTTAACCGAGTTAAGCTGTACTTTATGGAAAAAAAAAAAGGGCAAATGAAAAATATTGTCAACTGCACCCAGATCTCAAAGAATAAAACACATGAAACATTCCTGAGATTAAAAAATAAAAAAATCGGCAAAGACAGTCTAGCAAGTAATGAATCAAATCAAAGATTCCGAAGCCAGGAAACCCAGGCCAAAGAATGGATAAGCACTGAAATTCAGACAAAGGAAAAATAATTGTGAGAACTGAATTACATACTATAAATAAATACAAAAACACTTGGCAGTAAAAACAGTTATAATCTACCAGAGGCCCGGTGCACAGACTCGTGCACCTCCTCTCAGGCTGGCTGGACCTGATTGGCCCGGATAGGGACAGGGTGAGCCTGGCTGGACCTGCGCTGGAGCCCTCCTGTGGTCCCTCCCCGCCCTGGTTGGGCACCAGTGGGGTCCCTCATCCTGGCGATTGGCTGAAATCAGCCGGGTGCATGGCTTCATCCTCCCAGTCCTGACTGGCCAGACCCCAGCAGCAAGCTAACCTACCGGTTGGAGCATTTGCTCCGGATGGTTTATTTACTTCTGCCCATTGGTGGTCAGTGTGTGCCACAGCTACCAGCTGAATGGCTGCTTAGGCTTTTATATACATATAGACAATATGATATGATAAATACAATAGAATATAAAACAATCATACTATCATAAATGTAATGCAATATTCACAGGAAGTAACAAGGAGGTAGAAAATTAAATAGTCTTGTTCCTCATCTACCCTAGGACAAAGTCAATAGTATGTGTAACATTGCAATGTGTAGGTAAAAATAATTCGTTCTCTTAGTCTTTTCTATTAACTTCAGAAATAAATATCCCTGGGAAGAAGTATTTATCTATGGGCAGTTTTTTTTTTTTTTTTTTAATTTCATGTCTTTCTTTTGTTACATTTTGGTAATATTTTTATTCTCCTTATTTAAATTAGCATCTAATTATCAACCAGATTTGGAAAATTATTGCTGCCTGTCCATATTAATCATTATATCAATTGTTATATCTAACACTTTGGTATCAATCTTTAGAGAAACATCTATAATAATACTCATAGTTAGTTAATGGTGGTTTTATCTAGGTGTGAGATTTAGTATGACTTTTCAACTTTATTTCCTTTTCACTTAGATTTTTTATATAATGGAAATATGCCGGTTTTACAAAGTCATTTTTATTTTCTAAAAATGAAGTAGGCAGGAAAAAATACCTGAATAATACATACCTATATATATAAACACACACACATATGTATATACTTATATATGTATGTATATACTATTTTAACTCTTTGTTACCACGTTTTTTTTAATTTATAACATATACCCAATTTCCATTATATCATGGTGTACTTGATTTCTTAAGAATATTTAAAAGAGTATACTTCAGCATTTATTATGTGCTAGGTATATGCTGTATGCTTATGAATTATAATTATTCTTATTCAAAGCCAGTTAGATAATTATTACTGACATTCAAAAGAGAAACTATATCTTTAAGAAACTTCCTCTACCTCCTAGCTCCAGTACATATCAAATCCAGGATTTAAATCTTGTTCTAAAATCTATACCCTGCCATCTATGTGCCCAAAGTATATTTTATCTTGTTATCCCAGTATTATGAAAATGACTGTAACCTAAAATGTATTAGATTCACTTTCATCCCTCCTGGTTAGATATAGAGTCTTAGTAAATACAACAGCTATTATAGGGAAAAATCTTTATGCTCTCTACACAGGATCACAGTTCTTAGAACTGCTGCTGCCACATCCTTGAACTTGCTTCTTCATCTTTCCTTTATCCTATGTAGCAAGTGTAGAGTATAAAATCCTTAAAAGCTGAATCTTAGCTGGCACAAGAGGTTTAGAAACAGTATATATGCGTGCTGAATCCTGCCCCTCATCCTGCTGTGGTTACTAATAAGACAAGGAACCAATGGAAAAGTCAAGAATTGGTATCAGCCCTGGCCAGTATGACTCAGTGAATAGAGCATCAGCCTCTGGACTGAAGAGTCCCGGGTTCAATTCTGGTCAGGGCACGTGCCTGGGTTGGCGGCTCAATCCCTAGTAGGAGCCATGCAGGAGGCAGCTAATGATTCTCTCTCATTACTGATGTTTCTCTCCCCCCCTCTCCTTTTCTCTCTCAAATCAACAAAAATATATTTTAAAAGAGAATTGATACTATAGAAAATAAGGGTGGGATAGTCTTCATATAATAGAGGCCCAGTGCATGAATTTGTGCATGAGTGGGATTCCTCAGCCTGGCTGGTGATCAGGGCCAATCCGGAGGCCGGCTGGCCAGGAGGAGGGACCATGGGACCTTGGCCGGCTGGCTTGGGGGGAGGGACTGTGGGAGGTTGTCCGGCTGCCCCCTGCAATCGGGGCCATGGCAGGGCTGGCCTAGGGGAGGGGCCACAGGAGGTTGGCCAGCCAGCCCCCCAATCAAGGCTGATGGGGGAGCTGGTCGGTGGAGGGAAGGAACCACAGGAGGTTGGCTGGCCGTCAGAGGTTGGCTGTGGGAGTGCACGGACCACCAGGTGGCAGATCCTGCATTGAGCGTCTGCCCCCTGGTGGTCAGTGTGCATCATAGCAACTGGTCAACTGGTTGTTTGGTCATTCAGTTGCTTAGGCTTTTACATAGATTCGTGCACTCTGGCAAGAAGTTGGGGGGGGGGAGGGTCCCTCATCCTGGACTGTGCCCTCTCACAGTCTGGGAGCCCATGGGGAGCGGGCCTAAGCCATCAGTCAGCCATCCTTTGTGCTGCTGTGGAGACGGGAGAGGCTCCTGCAGCCGCTGCTGTGCTTGGCAACCGTGAACCCAGCTTCTGACTGGGTGGCGCTCTCCCTGCAGGCGCGTACTGACCACAGGGGGCAGCTCCTGCGTTGATCGTCTGCCCCTCAGGCAGTCAGTGCACATCATAGTGATCAATCATTCTGCCGTTCGGTTGATTTGCATATTAGCCTTTCATTATATAGGAGAGATTAATAGGGTCTGATTTCCACCTTATATTCAGGTGAATTATATCTACAAGCCTCTTGATCCCTTATTCTCATATCTATCAGAAGCCAATTCCAGCATGTCATAATTACAAGAGTTTCATCAAAAGGTTGATAAAACTTGGGAACTTAACCAGGGCTGAGTCACATATGCAATCACCTGTTAGAATGGCTGAAAGGCACTTCCCCCAAACCTGAATAGGATGATGCCAGGCAGCTCAGGGCATCTTCATCTACATGTTATCGCCTCCTGTTGGCCAAACACCTGAACAGCTGTAGGCAATTCCCCAACCTGACAATGCTTCTGTAACCTCCCCTTTGAAGTATATTATCTCCACCTTGCCTTAGGACAAATTGTGTTAATAAACAGCAAGGGTCTGCCAAAACCAGTTTGGCTCAGTGGATAGAGCATTGGCCTGCAAACTGAAAGGTTCCAGGTTTGATTCTGGTCAAGGGCATGTGCATTGGTTGCAGGCACATCCTCAGGAGAAGGTGTGCAAGAGGCAGTTGATCAATATTTCTCTCTCATCGATGTTTCTAACTCTCTATCCCTCTCCCTTCCTCTCTGTAAAAAAAATCAATAAAAAATATATTTAATTAAAAAAAAAAAAAAAAGCAAGGGTCCTGAGACAAGGAGAACTTTAGCTCCTTTAGCTGGAGTTCCTCTGATGCCCCAATAGCTTTCAAAATGATCTTTCGTCTCTGGACTCTTACTTAATCTACTTGCAGCCTTCCTCCAGATTGCTGAGCCCTTTGTAATGCTGGAACAAGAACCCTGGCATATGCCAAACTGCTCTCTAGTAAAGGCACCCACTCTTCCCCTGGAGCCTTACCTAGGCACTGTGCTGGGGACTTGCCATTCACAATTTACTCCTCAGTGCAACTCATCAGGGGCCACTAAAGTCTGCTAATAACCTACAATGCTGAGATTCATTTCATACTGGGAATCCTTTGACTGCAAAGACCTAGTCTACATAGGAAGTGTCTCTAAACACAGTGGTTGGCAAAATGCAGCTCACGAGCCACATGTGACTCGCAAGCCACGGTTTGCCGCTCTGTTGACTAACGAGTTTGCTCACCGCTGCTTTAAATGAAGAGAAAAACGCATCTGTTATCAATAGCGATGCCCACTATGATCATTATCAGGAGATAAGCCACATTTCCCTAAGTCTCAGTGACTACGATGATGATTTGTCTCTTTCACAGATATGACGTCTCCTCAGCTCTCTTTTCCGAAGGTCCTGTAGCATCCAGATCAAGGCCTGATACATACGATGTATGCCTCAGGCATGAAGCGAGGCCAGGTAGGATGTACGTACACAGACACCGTATGAGGCCTTATTTCCTCCCCTCTGATGCGGCCTCAAGAATTTACAACCCAAAACCAGAGGAAACTACACGAACAAAAAGCCAGAAACTGTGCACGAACCGGCCCATGAATATTTATCCTCATCACCGTACAGTAACAATTAGTAGCCCGCACAGCCAGACAATGCAAAATGGAGGCTACATGATTGCAGAGCTGAATAAATCAGCATTTTTTAACGGCATGCTACAGCTCACGCCTTTTCCTGTCTGCATAAAAAAAAAAACAACAACAAAACACACATCCATTTCATGTTGCCAGTGGAAGAAATAGAAGGAAAAAAAAATACATGAAAGGCAAAAATCAGATGTCAGTGTGTCTCCTATACACACAGGTCACGCAAAGCATCGCTCACGTTAACCGAGGTTACGGTTTGGATATTTATTAGCCTGTTTGAGGGAGACTGGAAGACAAATAAAAAAATGCCAGTTCACCCCATTTCCTACCGCTCCCTCTACAGCGTAGGGGGTTTTCTTACAAATACACAATAGCGCATGCATCACACGACTAATGGCAAACCTTAATGCATTTTTCTGGTTATTTTCCAAATTTGCTTTTCATCATCTCCAGGGGTATAATGTGTTTGGGTGTCGTTTACATTCTAAGTGTGTTGTTTCAACTAATGGCTGCCAGAAAGAAAAAAAAAAAGTCAATCGAGATGAAAAGCTGCTAAAAGCAAACTAACCTAGAACCCTCAGATTTGTAAACCAGAGTAACCATAGTGATGTTCATTTACAAGGATGGCCGATTAAACAGTTTGTGTAACCAGTGTCAAAAACTGGCTATATATACCTTTTCCAGAACTGTTATGGCATCATGCCACTCTTCTAAATTTCTGACATCTTTAGTGAAAGAGCATGTGAACATAAAAGCGGTAGTAGTATGGGAAAAAAAACCAAACAAACCCAGATGCCATGCTCCCTAAGCCGTGTGTGTGTGTGTGTGTGTGTGTGTGTGTGTGTGTGTGTGTGTGTATACACGTGTGCGCCTGCGTGCACACGCCAACAGGTCCCACCTGGGCCTTAAAACGGCTGAGTTGCAGGATGCTGTTGCTTGGTGACCCATCAGTATCTCCTGGGCCACCCAGTAATCTAAACAGGGAGAGAGACGGGTCCTCTCCACAGCAGCCCGGGCCAGGACAAACATCACAGGGCGTTTTTATCTTTTCCAGTATCCTGCGTGTTTTTCATTTTAAGCCGGTTGACACTGGCTTGGCTTTTACCGTCTGCTGAATGTGGGCTTTAGGAGAAAGCCTATTCTCAGAGCTACATCCCTGTTCTTTGGGGAAAATAAAAAAGAGGCAGAGCCTCGCTTCTTTGGGGTTGCAAGATACTGTTTCCACCAACTGGGTACGGTGCGCCCGCTCTCTCCCATCAGCCTCCCGGTGGCTATTAGCCTCCCTTTCTCTTTCATTAAACACAAGCAGTTAATTAGCCGCAGCCGGTCCTCTCTCTCCTGCTCTCTCCCCCTCCGCTCAGTAGTAATGATGTCTAATTATCAACAGCAACCTCAGGTGCAAAGCTCTCTCCCTGACAGCACGCCAGCCTCAAGGAGCTGGAACGCTTCTCTGCCTTTCTTGAAAAATACTATGAATACACGGCATTTTGTTTCAACCCCTGTATGCCTTGGAAGGAAAAGATGTGGCTTCTGATTCTCTGGTGATTGCACTCGGGCTATTAAAAAAGAAAAAATGGTCCAGGTATTTCTAAGGAAGAAATAATTTGAGATGTGGGGAAACACTGGCTAAAAAGGGATTTTTTTTTTACTTGTGGAAATGACGATTGGCTGTCTCTCAGAGAAGGAGGAGCCTATAATTCTATGTCTGGAGCAGCATAAAAATTTCATAAAGAGCAATAGACGGGGTTCATGAATTAAACACCTCTTCAGCCTTGCCAAACAGGCTTGAATGAAGAGCAGGGCTTTTAGATACTCCGTGGAAACTGGCAACTAAGAATATCAACTGATGGATTACATGTTCTCCCATAAATGTGTGGAATCTTTACTGAAAAGGGGGAAAAAAAGTATTTCTTTATTCGTAACCCAGGAGTTGTCATTCTATAAGAGGCGTATTAGCAGTAATTCTTGAACAACTCTGCATTAATTTCCGAATGAAAATGTGTGTATCCGAGTATACGACTGCTGGTGTGCATTACTGGCATCCAGGTTTCTCTCAGTGCCTCGCTGACCATGACAGAATGTATATGATTTAGAATTTTTAATGAATGTTTCTTACATAGTGACTATAACCAGATTCACGCAGGTATAAACTTACTGGACCAGATGTAGCTATCAGCGGGTGACATGAAAGGGATGAAAAGCAAACGTCCCAGCTAGCAATGTTTTTTAAAAAAACATATGCAATATTATTAAATCGTATTCAGGTAAATAGATCTAAAACAGTTATTTCATTCATTTCATCACCTCAATATTGCCCGAAGGAAAATACAGTCTGATGCTCTGAATTCCAATTTTTGTCTAACAATAATGTGTGTGTGTGTGTTTTTAAATCCGGTTCTTGATGCTACTCCTAACACAAATGAATCAAAACACTTCCCTGGCCACCACAGACTTGGGAGCTCATCCAGATGGAAATAACCCTCAGCTTTAATCCCCTGCCCCGCTCATCCTCATCATCATCCTCATCATTTAGCCAAACAGACAGCAATCCCAGCGCTCCCTTCAGCCAGAGGCCACACGTTCAAGAAGGCTGATGCATTGGTAAATCACTTCCTAGAAACTCCCAGCAACACCACTAAAAACACAAAAACACAAAGCCACCGCAGAACTTTGTTTCCTCCCCTTCATCGCCGCTTCTCCTGTGCGTCCCCCAATAAACACACCCTCACTGCCAGCCCCGACCACACCTTCCCTCCTGCAGCCAGAGGGTCCCCGGAACCGAGCAGAACCTCCCCAGAACCCTTCGGAAACACCCTCCCTCTGCACCCTTCCCCTGGCATGCACCCCATCAGATGGAATACCGGCTCCAAACCCCCCTCCTCTCCATCCTCCTCCTCCTCCAGGAGCCCCTGCGCGGACCTGCTGCCCGCGGGGAGGGAGGAGCAGCATCCATCGGCTCCGGCCACCCCGCCGCCCCGCTAAAGGGCTGCCGCGCCCGCCCCCGCACCCCGCGCCCGCACCCACCTCCCCGGGGCCCGCACCCACCGTGGCGCGGTGCCCAGGGCGGCCTCGGGGGCCGCATCCGAAAGCCGCCGCCTCCGCGCTCCCATCTCCGCTCCCGGGAAACCGCCGCCTCTGCCGCTGCCGCCAGGCGGACCCCCCGGGCGGCGCCCCGCGCCCCGCAGCGCCCGGCGGCTAGAGCCATCGCCCCCGGAGGAGAGCCGCGCCCCCGCCCATCGCGCTCTTTGTGCTTCGCGGCGGCGCCTGCCTCGGTGCGGGGGGACGCGGGGCCGGGGCGGGGGTCCCCGCAGCCAGCCGGGCGCTGGCTCAGCCGCGCGTCTCCCCGGCGGCGGCGGCGCGACAATCAGCCCTGCCCGTGCCCGTGCCGGGGGGCGGGCGTGTGTGTGTGTGTGTGTGTGTGTGTGTGTTAGGTAGCGGGGGGGGGACCCCG
>PVJN01017271.1:0-40579 GCA_004026805.1 Lasiurus borealis | reverse complement strand
CAAAATTTAATTAGGAGCTGAAGTTCTTAGGAGGATAATGAACGATAGTTTCTTTTCAGGTTTTCTGTTGACCTCTCACTTAAGCAAAATATATCTATGCTGTATTACAGAAAGTTTTAGGATCAATTAGTACATTTTATAATTCTCCCATAAAAATTTATTCTCTGGGCACTCTCTTCACATATCATTAAATTCTATTTCAATGTATACAGTATGGAAAATCATGAACATTAAACTCTAGTTACATTTTGAACCAAATTCACCATTTTGTGAACTTGAGTAAGGTAGTTGCTAAGCTGATTTCCTCATCTGAACATAGAGAATAATGGCACCTACCTTGTAAGATTGATATGTGTATGAAGTGAGATATGCATGCATGGTATATAGCCAGGGATGGCCCTCCTGTAGCTGCTAATGCAGTGTATTTGATATGGATAGGGGCCATGTTTGTTAATTGCCGCTATGTGTTCCAAGGGTCTAGTACAGTGCCTAACACAGTAGGCACTTAAATGTGTGTTAAACGATTAATGAAAGTAGAAAGGAACCAGAATCTCAGAAAACAATTATACCATTCTCTCCTCCCTATTCATCTCAGTTTTAGTGAGGTAGGCAAAGGAAGCCAGTTTTCAAATTAACAACGGGAACATTCTAATCCTAGTACATACTCAGTATTTGTCCGTGACATTGCATAATCAGTGAATTTTTTTAAAAATGTGTACTCTTGTGATAGATGATTTGTCAAACGGGGGACCATAGTGTATCTAATCACTTGCCTACTAAATAGGAGAGAAGATTGTTGGAACACCTTACCTGAAATTTGGATGGAAAGGAAAGAGGACCAGTTTCGTCAGAACATACATCCTCATTGACTCAATATTTAAGTTTTCTTAATATGAAATACATACATCCTGCAATGGTATAATTGAGGATGAGAACTCACTGTCTTGTAAAATTTTAATATTACAATTAAATTTGAAGATAACTAGGAATAGAGTCCAGGAAAGAACCTTTTTTCAACCAGGAAATAACTTATTTTCAAAATCAGCCATTCATTCCAAAGACTTTAAACAGCATGTATAAGAAATAGATTTCTAAATTAAGTCATATGCCTGCAGATGAGCAGATCACACAAATCATAAATGTACAATAAAGTGAATTTTCACAGAGTGAATGTGCATGTGTAATCACCACACAGATGGAGACTTAAGAATTAACAGCTCCCAGAAGCCCTTCTTGTGGCCCCTCCTACTCTCTATACCTCCCTCTCAAAAGAACCTGTAATCTGACACACACAATAGATTAATTTTGCTTCTTGTTTTCGTTTTTATGTAAACAGAATTACGCATTTTTTAATTTTTTTTTTACTAGAGTCTGGCTTTTTTGGCTAGTACTCAACATCGCATGTGTAGTGGTAGTTGGTTCACTTTCATTGCTGAATAGCACTCAAGTTGGCTGGTGCTTCTGTAGTTTTATCTGATCCTTGGCTACAGTCATTGTGTTGTTTCTGGTTTGGGGGTTATTATATCTGATGATGCTATGAACATTCTAGTACATGTATTTTATATACCGATTTGTACAGATTTGGTTGCATAGCATATTTACTACTTTTGAGCTTTATCAGCAATAATGTGTTCAACTCAGGTAGTTTGCAGGGGGCGGCTAAAAGCTAAAAGTCTTACATGCCATTCTCTGTTTTTATTTTAAGCCACCTGTATTCTAGAGTTGGTGGGTTAATAATGCCTTTCAGTCAATGTCCTAGGAATGCAATTGCATTTTGCTATTTACTTAAGCCAGACTTAATTAGTAAACAATAAAACATCCATAGAAGTATATAATGCATTCTAGAGCAAAATGGGATTTTTGCTGTTGCTTACTATTATCACTAATTTATACTAATAAAAGGGTAACACGCTAATGAGAGCAGATGTCTTTCGGAAGAAAGCCGCGGCAACTGCAAAGGGCACAGGCTCAGACAGGCAGTGGCGCAGCAGCAGGGTAATGGTGTCAGCGCCTTCCCCTGATCTGCCAGGTCGCCTCCCACAGAGGGAGGCCAGACTACGGCTTAGGCCGAGGGTCGAGGCGGAGGAGGTTAGGAATGATCAGGCTGGCAGGGGACCAAGTTAGGGGCGATCAGGTCAGCAGGGGGGCAAGGTAGGAGCGATCAGGCTGGCAGGGGACCAAGTTAGGGGCGATCAGGCTGGCAGGGGGGCAAGTAGGGGTGATCATGTTGGCAGGGGGGCAAGTTAGGGGTGATCAGGCAACAGGGAGGCAAGTTAGGGGCAATCAGGCCTACAGGCAGAGGCAGTTAGGGATGATCAGGCAGGCGAGTGATTAGGAGCCAGCGATCCCAGATTGCAAAAGGGATGTCAACTGCTGGTTTAGGCCCACAGGGATTGTGTCTAAACCGGCAGTCGGACATCCCTTGAGGGGTTCCAGATTGGAGAGGGTGTAGGCTGGGCTGAGAGATGATGACCTCCCTACCCCCGTGCATGAATTTTGTGCACCAGATCTCTAGTTATCACTAATAACTGAAGGATGTGCATGTTTTTATATATATGCGCTTGGGAGGGGATGGAATGTAGGTCTTATTTCTTCACTCATAAATTAATGCTACTTACTGGATAGCTTTTTATATATTGTATATAAGCTCTAGAGATCCAGTGCATGAGATTCGTGCATGATAGCAGTGGGTCCTCAGCCCGGCTTGTGCTCTCTCTCAGTTTAGGAGCCCTCGGGGGATGTCTGACTGACGGCTTAAGTTCCTGCCACTGCACTCACCACAGCTTCTGGCTGAGCGGAGCTCCCCCTGTGGGAGTACACTGACCACCAGGAGGCAGCTCCTGCATTGAACCCCTGCCCCCTGGTGGTCAGTGCATGTCATAGCAACCGGCCATTGGGTCGATTTGCATATTAATCTTTTATTATATAGGACATCTGGGAGGTGCTGTGTAACCAGCAATTAATTCCTAGTTGCACACATGGATTTTTAATTGTTTTGTTAATACAAATGGTACTTTATTTTTGCACAGACACAAATTGTCTCCCTAAATAATACATTTCCAGAATTGAAATAGTTAAGAATTCAAAGCTATGCACATCTTAAATTATAATAGACAATGTTTTCCAAAAAGATTGCATAAATTTACACTCCCAACAGTATGTGAGAGTTTGTTTTAAACATGTGTACACCAACTCTGGGTATTTGCAGACTTTAAATCTACAACAAGCAATTCTTAAATAATTTTCATAACAACATAAAATCTATGCCAAAAAGCTGGCCACAGAGTGTCTTAGGTGTCACCTTCCGCTGATGTTTTTTTTAGATAGATTTGTCACCACCAGGTTTTTGTGGCAGGCAAGGTTAGGCCAGCAATGAGATCAGGAGATTAGTTCTTCTCTGTGTGTGGCTTTTTTATTTTGATATAATTTCAATTTATAGAAAAATTTAAAGAATATTACAAAGAAGTTCACCCAGATACCACAAGTGTTAACATTTTACCACATATGCTCTATCCTTCTGTATTCTCTCTCTTTCCCTCTCCCCGTCTCCTGCTCTCTCTCTTCCTATTCCTCTCCCTTCCGTCTCCCTCTCCCTTTCTCTCTCTTTCTCTCTCTACCTGAAACATTTGAAGTGAAGTAGATATCATGCCCTAAATACTAAAACTAGTGTTTCTCTGCATTTTTTAAAAAATACATATTTTTATTGATTTTACAGAATTAGGGAGAGGGAGAGGAACATCAATGATGAGAATCATTGACAGCTGCCTCCTGCTTGCCCCTATTGGGGGTGTATCTCCTCAAACCCCAGGCATGTGCCCTGACTGGGAATCGAACCATGACCTTCTGGTTCATGAGTAAGCGCTCAACCACTGAGCTACACTGGCCTCTGTACAGTTATCAAAACCAGAAAATCAAAATTGATATAATCCTGTTCTCTAATATGATTTAATTCAGATTTTGTCATTTTTCTAAGTAATGTTCTTTTTAGCAGAAGTAAATTCTGGTTAGCATGTTGTATTCAGTTATCATGTTCTTCAGTCTCTCTTAATCTGGGCCAGTTCCTTGTTTTTTGTTTTTATTTTATTTTTTTGTTTCCCTTTCATAACTTGGATCCTTTTAAAGTACAGTTACTTTGTTCCACAATTTAGGTTTCTGTTTCTTCATGCTTAGATTCAGGCTCTGCATTTGGGGGCAGTAATATCATAAAAGTGACACTTTGCTCCTCTTGATGCATCACAATAGGAGGCATTTGATGTCAGTTTGTCCCAGTCAGCCTCTTGATACATGACACTGAAGTAGTTTGCTCATCGTCTCGTTGCCACTTCTTGCTGAAGCCATCCATAGGTTTTAAGGTGCATGATTTTCATATAAGATCTTCATATGTGATGTGAATGGAAGTCATTGTTCTCACAACTTAGTTGTGCCATCGAGATAATGAGGCTGGTGGCTACTGCAGATTTAACGTGGGAACAATCCCTTTTCAGGTATGGATTTTTGGAAAGGTACCCTTTGTCTGGTAATAATATTGGAGATTTCCCAAAAGCCAGATTCTGAGAATGGCTAGAGGTGATGGTCTCTGTCATCCTGCATTTATAGCTTTACATTCTTTCTGCTTCTTTACAAATTGCTGGTAGTTTGTTATAAAGTTAAGCCTTTTTTTTTTTTTTTAATTTTTAGAAAACAAAAGGTAGGATAGATGAACTTTAAAAATTAAGGAAACAGTGCTTTTCAAATGTATAGGAGAAAGAAGGGGAGCATGTTACTTACTCTACCTGATGGGGACATAGGATAACATGTTGCATACACATAATAGTCCAGGAGCCTGAATATATTTTACTTTGATCATCTTTGTTCCAGTAGCCACGGACCATTGATGACACCCGGAAACTTTAAGCAGTATTGCTGTTTAATGTGGTTCGTAGGGTAAAAGCAGTTTCAAAACTAGTCATTGAAGCACGGCAAAGGCTAACTTCTTGCTCAAAGTTGTGTGACTTAGTAGGCTGTTTCCTATTTCCTTTCTGCAAATACTGCATCAGCGTTTCTTGCGTTAATTTATTTTAATCTCAATTCTTCATTAAACAGAAAATTTGTGAAATACAGAAAAACAGAGGAAATTACTTTTAGTTTCAGAGTCCAAGGCAGATGAATTTCACAGATGACTTGAGGTTGTTTTTCCAGCCAGCTCTATGTTTTTAAAATAGAAGTATTTTTGTTTTGTAGCAAATATATGCCCCTGCCTTGGTTTTTGACTTGGTTTTCTCATGTGAAACATCTATTAGCTAGAAAAGGTGTTAAGATGGTGAAGTTTTGATAGCTTTTATCTTGTTTGTTTTCAACATATTTGTGGTCATATACTTCCTTAACAGATTGGTAAATATAGAAGCAAATATATCTGTTATGGGAGAAAACAATATTGCATCTCCATGGTGAACAAAAAGGAAGTGTGTAATATATGTGTAATGTTTATGTAGGTTTTTTTTTATTTGAAAAATCTAATGGATTGGTGGAACCTCAATACTGTTTACAGGATATATAATGATTAAGGAAAACTTTTAAAGAATCTTTACACTTCCACATACATGAAAATAGATTTAACTATGTAATTAACATTTCCCACAGCTCTTCTTACTTAGAATACAAAAGCATTGTTATTTTAGAAGGGGGAAGCTAGTAAAGTTACAGTGAAATGAATTTGCTATCTTAAAGTTATACATATGACAATATGTTTTGGGTAATGTAAATTTTCTTGAGCCATAGGATTATATGAACAATATTAGGTAATGATGGCACATAGATCTTTGTGTTTCATTTGCCAGTCCCAAGAAAAGTACAGAACAGACCAAGAAGGAATTGTACATGGGCATAACCAACATTACGTAAGCTGTCACTTATCACTTAAAAAAAAAAAACCCAACAGGCTAGAGTAATAATTTTTTCCCTTTAAATATGTAACAGGAATGATTATTACATTCAATCAAAATTACATTTCATTAGTTTGCATAAAATTTGAAAAATCTACTCATGCAAATGAGATGATGATAATCTCTAATATCAAAAAGATAAATTGGATAACAGTGATTATTTGTTACAGTGAGGAAGTAATTCACTATTTCATGGGATTAAAATGTCCCTAGGGTACTTAAGTATTTAGTTTTTTGTTTGTTTTTTGCCATGTTAAATACACCATACACCTATTATGAAAAGATCTTAGGTAACTTGGTTGGTCATACTTACTTCTCGTTCAAAAAGAGGATTGGGATGCACACAACAATTATTGGAGATGTTTTATTATATACTGAAGAAACAACATAATCTCATTAATATTCATAAGATTCTTAGCCTGAGGATGATACCTGGAGAGCGGTGCATCATGTTGAAATGCTGTTCAGGCAAGCTTGTGTTCCCTTGTTCATGTTTCCTATGGGGGGGGGGGTAAGAGTGATGTTGCACAAACATGCTTATGTAATCGTTGACTTCATGTAATGGGTATTTCAAAGACCATTATTAACATTAATTTGCTAACTTAATTTTTAAAGCATTTCAGAGCAGCAGAAAAGAATTTACATTTAAATCAGAATATAATAAACTAGTCATTTAATAAACCTGTGTTAGATCCCAAAGATGTTTGATAGTTGAAATAATTAGTAGTGTAGTGCCATCACTGAAAAGTTTTATTTCATTTGCTAACTATCTCTAAAATTTTTAGCATTTTAAACAGGTAGATTTTGGCTGCACCCTACTTTGTTTAGCTTTATAAATTTAACTTTGCTCTTAAAATATATAAGCAAAGAAATGTTTTAAAGATATCTTAAACTCCCTGACATCTTAAACGAATTTGTGCATCAGTGGTGTCTCTTGGCCTGCCTGGCCTGCAGGATTGGGCCAAAACTGGCTCTCCAACATCCCCTGAGGGTTCCCAGATTGCAGAAGGGCGCAGGCCAGGCCAAGGGACCTTACTGGTGTACCATTGGGGCCAGGAGGGACGTGGAAGATTGGCCAGCCAGGGAGGGACCACTGGAGGGCTCAAGGATGTGTCCAGCTCAGTCCTGATTGGCTGGACCTCAGCAGCAAGCTAACCCACTAGTCAGAGTGTCTGCCTCCTGCTGGTCAGTGCCAGTGAGTAGTTGAGCGGCCTTAGCATATCATTAGCATACTATGCTTTGATTGGTTGAACAGACACTTAGCATATTAGGCTTTTATCATATAGAATCCTATATCAAACCTAGTAAGGCGTTTTTACTTTAATCATACACTGTAATGCCACATTTAATCAGTTTTGAAGGTTAAAAAACATGTATCTTGAAAAAAGATTTAGGAGTAGATTTTTGCCTTTCATTCCATAACTGCAAATCATAGGTTAATCAACAGTTCAGTGTTCTAAAACCTGTGATCTTCAACAGCTTTGCTGATGTTACTGCTAAAACATATATTTTGGTTTGGTTTTTGGTTTTTATTTTAAAAATTTGAATATCTTACTGGATAAAATCAAAGAGAATAATAAGTAATTCTTCTTACAGAAATGTGGATTATTTGCTCAATTTTTAGTGTTACTTCAATTAAAGCCACTTTCTAATATTTCAGGGTTAATAAAAATACCAAAATATTCATAGTTACAGACACCATTGTTTATGTTATGAAGTCATAAACAATATCATATAATATTAAATTATTCATCAAAATGAGCTGCATTAGTTTCTAAAACTTTTATCAAACTTAATAACTTTGTTTAACATCACATATATAGAGAAGTCTTAAGTCAAATGGGGTGGGGGGGTGCAGATCAGGGGTCAGCGTCCTGGGGGAGGGGCCATGGATGGAATGCATACCCACCCTGCCCCTAATTGGGGTGAGGGGCCGGTTGGAGGGAGGGCTGCAGGACATTGGCCAGCCAGCCCCACCCCCTATTGGGGTATGGGCCCATTGGGGACATGACCGGGGGGAGGGGCTGCAGGAGGTTGGCCGGCCAGCCTCGCCTCCTGTTGGGGTGGGGGTGTGACCAGGGGTAGGGCAGCTAGGGGGAGAGGTGAAAGAGGTCCTCCCAGCCCTGCCCCCTATTGGGGTGGGGATGTGTGATCAATTGTGGGCTGGCTGGGGAGAGGGGCTAAGGAGAGGGGCTGTGGGCCTGTTGTGGTGGGGCGGGCTGGCTGGGGGTATGGCTGGCCGGTGTGGGGACGAGGGGGAGAGAGGAGGAGGCATTTGGCCAGCAGGCCCTGCCCTTTATCAGGGTGGGAGAGTCTGATCAGGGGCAGGCTGGCAGGGGGGCGGGACTGCAAGGTTGGTCACTGGCACCACCCCCTGATCAGGTGGGTTCCTTGGCCTCAGTGGGCGTCATAGCAACCGGTTGTTAGGTTGTTATGGCCATTACTGTAGTTGCCTTTTTATTTAGTTACAACTAAAAAATAGTAATACTGCTCACCCTCTGTCAACTAGTTGAAAGGCTTCTATTAGACCATTTAACTTATCCTATTTAATAAAAACCTGGTATGCAAATGGAACAAATGGTTGAACAACCAGTCACTATGATGCACACTGCCCCTGTGAGAGAGATGACCAGCGGTGGCAATTGGGCAGCAGGGCTGGCCATCAGATGGCGCCAGCTTTCCAGCCAAAGTGGGTGCCAGCAAGGACCCTGGGATTGCCCCACCCATGGGTAACCTCACAGATTGCCCTGATTACTGGCCAGGCCTAGGGACCCTTCCCTATACATTAGGAACAGTATCTTAGATTTAAAAATTAAAACCTGGCAAGGCTACTCTAACACTGAAAAGAAACAGGATGATGTGGCAATGACATGCATGGACTTTGGCTTGCACATTTTGTGATCAGCCCTGATTCTGACACTTACTATTGTGTGACAAAGCCAATTACTTCTCTCTGCTTTAGTTTTTACTCACCCCCCATAAGATGGGGAAAATGGTACCACTGCCTCAGAAGGATCATATTATGCACTGCTTTTTATAATCAGGGCAGAAAAATGTAGCTGCCATATAACAGCCTTTCACCTGTATGAAAAGTATAGTCACTGGTGCATGCGGCATCCTGGGTTATGAGAGGGATGTCCAACTGCCGGTTTAGGCCTGACATCCCCCAAGGGATCCCGGGTTGCGAGAGGATGCGGGATGGGCTTAGGAAACCCTCCTCTACACGAATTTCGTGCACTAGGCCTCTGGTTGCTTATGAAGGAGAGTATACCATATGCTAGTTAGGTAGTCAGCATGTAGGTTTAAATCTCAACTCTGCCTGCCATTTATTTATTCTGTGCCATTAGGCAAGATGCTTTCTACATCTTTAAAATGGACAAATACATACCTTACAGAATTATTTTATAACTGGAGGCACGGTACATGAAAATTCATGCATGGGAGGTGGGTCCCTCAGCCTGGCCTGCCCCCTCTCACAGTCCAGGAGCCCTCAGGGGCGGGAGGCAACCTGGCGATCAGGGGAAGGCAATACCCCATCACACCTCTGCTGTTGCCACTGCCGGCAGCACAAGCCTTGGCTGGCCCTGGTTACCTGAACCTCAGGCGGTCCCGTGTGGCTGGGCAGCGGCCATCAGAGGCCTGCCTGTGCCTTGAGCCGGCCATGGGCGGTTGGGGGGCTGAGGGAACTGGGGGACTCCAGAGGCAGGTGCATGCGGGCCTGGCTTGCCGCACACCTGCCACCCTGGTGAGGCTGAGGGAACTGGGTGCCAACATCTTGTGGCTGTGAGGGCCTCCATCTTTGAGGATGGGGCAATCAATTAGCATATTCCCTCCTTAATGGCTGTGGGTACTGCCATCTTTGCGGCGGTGTGAGGGTCAATTAGTACATTTCCTCTTGATTAGATAGAAAGACTAAAGAGAATATTAAAAATGTATAGCTCAGGGCCATACATTAGTGTATGAACATTTGTGATCTCTACACCACTGCTTGGGCTGTGAGGATTCTTCTGGGTGCTGTAGGTGGTGTGAGACAAGGTCTTTGGATAGTGGATTTTTTTGCAAAGTATCTCTGAAAGGTCCCGGAAATCCTCAGCTAACCAGTGTGCTACATGCTCAGAGGCCTACTTCGAGTGTGCTGTTTTTGTTTAGAAATCACTTTTGTATTTTGCTATTTCTGGGTATAGATGTTTACTAGAGGATTTCTCTTTTCACTGGTCAGTAGAGTTGAAGTATATGTTATAAAGGAGATTTCATGTTTTCTAAAATGCTTATGGAGTATGTCATATAGCCTATTTAATTTTTTTCTTTTTTTCTTTTTCCAGAAAATTTGGTGAGCGGCCTCCACCTAAACGACTCACTAGGTAAGCATTATATTGGTCAGCCTTTCAATAAAACATTTCATACAAGTTTAGATCCTGTCATTTTCAGAACTATATTAGGTGCTCTTGAAATGAAGTTATTGATATATTGGTATTCAGATTATAAGCTTAGTCCCATCCTCTCTATCCCACATCCCCTTTTCCCCCATAAAAATAACAGGATAAGTGGGTATGTTTCACAGGGGAAATTAAGCCTTTGAATAATTAATCTTGGGTATCATATAGTTAATATCACAAGGGCTACAGTGTAAAGAATAGTTTTCTCTATCTGGCTGTATTTATCCAGTCACAATTTGTTGATTATACATGGGACTTGAAAGATACTTAATATATCCTTTTAGAAAAGAATTTTACAGAAAACACAAGGTTTTACCCATTTTAATGAGTCTGTAAATATACTGTGTTCCAATGATATAAATTAATTTTATAATATTATAATTACAAATGTTAAATTTAAAAGTATTAATCTTGAAAATTATTTTTAAAATTTCTAAAAGTTACTGGTTGTAACATGAAAAGTAAGACACTCAGTTTCACAGTTTTAGTCCTAGAGTTAATGCTAACATTGTATTGCTAGTATCTTTCAAGGAAATTATAAGCACATATAAACATATGCCTGTATTTTTTCTTCTTTTTAAAGTCTGATATTATACTTGACCATTGTTCTGTATATGTATTTTCTACTTCATTCTCTACATTATCTTCACACTGCTGTTGTTTAATTTTTATATTAATGGCCATTTGGATAATTTCCACATTTTTGCTATTACTTAAAAGCTGTTGCACTCAAAGAATGATGGAAACATGCCAGAAGGATCCCAAGGGAGCCAGCTTGAAGAGACTTCCTTTTAGCTAAATCATAGGCACTTTGATCATCAAAATAAATTATAGGAATGGATTAAAATCCATGTAATAAAATGACAGTTAAGAAGTTTACACTGAGTTATAAAACAATTCAGTAAATGAAGCAGGACAGTGGTGACATGTGAATAAAATCTATAGTTATAAAAATTGTGTCTATGGTATTGTGTGGTGATTGTATAAGAGAGTGCCTTTGTTTTAAGAAATAAACACTAAAGTATTTTGGGTAAAAGGATGACATGTCTACAATGTGCTTTTGAATGGTTTTAAACATAGTATACAAACATGGTAAAATGTTTTGGAATTTGTGGGGGAGGGAGCTAGGAATTCTTTGTACTACTTTTATAACTTCTCTGTAATTCTGAAATTACTTCAACATTGAAAAACTTTCAAAAAGGCATTACATAAATACGCCACATGAAGTGGGCTAGGAAAATAAAACTTGTCTTACAGGTTCATGTGAATGTATTTTCAGTTACATATCTTGAAGAAATACTAAGTGGAATTGCTGAATTCACATGTATAGATAATTTAAACATTGATTGGTAAATATCTTTATTTCATTACCAGCAGCAGTAGGTTGGAGTGACTCCTAACAATAAAATATATTTTGATGGATAAATTAGTTACTTAATTGGATACCCTGTAAAAATATTAATCAATACTATGATAATAAACATGAGGAAAATTCCTCCCCTTAAATACATAAAATAATATAGTTAGGTCCCAATTACTTTATCATGATTTTCCATTTATCCTTTAAGCAATTTTTCCTGTTTGGAAAATTTTAGTAACTTTAAGGACTCCTACTTCTGGCCAAGATGGGGTAACAGGGACTGGAATTACTCTCTGTCCTGAAACAACTAAGAACTGCACAAAATTTATGAAACAGTGGTTTTCAAGATATTGGACCGCAGGCAAGAAAGGACAGGTGATCCTTAAGAGACAGGAGACAAATGAGGCGAGCCCTACAATTGCTCCAGTTAGTGCCAGGGGAGAGTTTCCCAGACAAGACTGGGGAGGGGGCACCCAGATGGAGCCTAGTGAGCTCCTTGACTTGAGATGGAGCTGGGACTCTAAGGAGGCCACGGTGGCTGGAGTTTCCAGGTCAGAGAACTGGAGAGGAAAGTGCTGTGCAGAGTTTCAGAGATGTGCAGAGGGTTCCCTCTATCGGAGCTGAGTACAGATCACGTGTGTGTGTGTGTGTGTGAGGAAACTACCTAAGGTTGGGGGAAACAAACCTAAAGAATTAGAGGAAAGAATTCCTAAAGCTCACTCACTACTACAAATAGGACCTGTTCCCAGAAACCAGTATGGAAAAATCTTACAATTGATGTGCATCGACTAGAGTACTCAGAAGTGTTTTGCTTCCATAGTGCTACAAAATGAGGCCCAGCCTACATATTGCTCTGGTTTCACCTAACAACTTAAAAACAAGATTGAAACGTTCACACTCTTTCCAAGTAACTTAACTGTGTATCAGAACAAAGTTCAAGAATATTTACAGGAATAGACAAATATCCAGCACTCAGAAAGGTAAAACTTACTGAGTCTTCATAGTCAGTCAAAACATAGCAGGCATACAAAGAGTAAGGAAAAGATGACCCATAATGAGAAAAACCAGTCAAAACCAACTCAGAAATGACACAGATAATAGAATTAGAGACATTAAAACAGTTATATTTGTCTTCTAATATGTTCAAGATACTTAGATCAGGAGTTGACAGTTTTTCTTAAAAGGGTCAGGTGGCCGATAGTTGTTTTATGTGGCCCATACAGCTTCTCTTGTAACTATTCAACTCTGTTGTAGCATAAAAGGAGACATGGATAATGTGTAAACTAGTCATTGTGTCTGTATGTTGGAGTGTAATTTTTTATTTCTAAGACAGGCAGTGGGTCAGATTTGGCCCACAGGCTTTAACTGTGCATCCCTGAGCTAGAGGAGGGATTAAAGGAGTTACAGAGAGGACATGGAAGGTAAAAAAGGGGAGATCCAAATCAAATTTTTAGAAACAAACCACAGTACTAAAGATAAAAAGATACAATTCCTGGGGTTAATTGCAGATAATGCACTGCTGATGAAGAGATTGGTGAAATTGAAAATAGCAATAGAAACTATCCAAAATGAAAAAAAAGTCTGAACAAGAAAGATCCTTAGTGAGCTGTGTTTATGTTCAAGTGATACAATACATGTAGAGGCATTGAAAGGGGAAATCTATGGCTAAAATATGTGAAAAAATAATGGCTGGAATTTTTCTAAATTTGATAAACTTTAAAACTATAGTTTCAAGAAACTCAGTGAGCCCCAGGCACAAACTGCTGAAACACATAATCAAATTGCTTAAAGACTATGATATAGAGAAAATATTAAAAGCAATAGAGATAGAAGATAAATTATGTACAGAGGAACAAAGAGAAAGATTATGGAAATTTTTCATCTGCAACCTTGCTAGATAGAAAGAAGACAGTGAAGCAAGACAGTTTTCCCAAGTGGGGAAATATAGCAACCTGGGATTCTATACCCAGCATAAGCAAAATTAAGACTTTTTTAAATTAAAAAAAAAAGTGTATATATGTACATATATATATATATATATTTTTTTTACAGAGAGGAAGGGAGAGGGACAGAGAATTAGAAACATCGATGAGCGAGAAACATCAATCAGCTGCCTCCTGCACACCCCCTACTGGGGATGTGCTCACAAACCAAGGTACATGCCTTTGACTGGAATTGAACCCGGGACCCCTCAGTCTGCAGGTCGATGCCCTATTCACTGAGCCAAACCAGTTAGACATAAAAACTGAAAAATAATTCATCACAGACAGGTATGAACTGTAAGAAATGTTAAAGAACTCTAAGCAGGACAATCATACCAGATAGACATCTGATTATTTATAAATTACTACTGTCAAAAATGAGGTTGATGACATCACTGCAGATTCTACAAATTTTCTATCTCTTAAAAGAGTATTATGCAAATTGGCTGTACCTCCACCACTACACCAAGCCAGCCCACCAGCCAATCAGAGCAAGTATGCAAATTAACCCAACCGAGATAGCTATGACCACAGAGAGAGCAGGAGGGAGGCTTGGGTTGCCCCTACCTGGATCGGACCTCAACAGGCAGTCGGACATCCTTCAAGGGGTCTCAGATTGGAGGGAGCCGGCTGAGCCTTTTTTCGAGTGTCTTGTCTCTCTGTTCTCTAATTTTTTCTCTGTTCCACCTCTGGAATTAACTAAGAAGGACAATTAATTGTTTAAAAATCTTCAAGATCATTTAATTGCCTTTTGTTTAGATTGAAAAATCCAAGTTCCACTCATGGTGTTTTCTCAATGGGGTAAAGTTAAAAAGGAATGATCTTTTCTCAATTTTCAAAGAGATGTTTGTTTTTGTGTACAGTGGTACCTCAAGATACGAGTTTAATTCATTCCGTAACCTTGAGGCGTAGGAAACTATGAGACGCTCGAGTCTCGGTAAACTGGTGGGTCATGTGCAGCCGGCCAATCCTCGAGATGACTCTTATCTCAACTGTTGCTCATATTTCAAAGCAAAAATCGCTCGCTCGATGGCTCGTATCTCAAAAATCTCGTATGTTAGGGCACTCGCATAGTTTCCCACGCCTCAAGGTTATGGAACAAATTAAACTTGTATCTCGAGGTACCACTGTATTTTTTAAAACATTTTAAGTAGTCGAGACCGGTTTGGCTCAGTGGATAGAGCATCGGCTCGCAGACTGAAAGGTCCCAGGTTCGATTCCAGTTGGGGGCATGTACCTTGCTTGCAGGCACATCTCCACTGTCGGGCGTGCAGGAGGCGGCTGATCGATGTCTCTCTCTCATCGATGTTTCTGACTTTCTGTCTCTCCCTTCTTCTCTGTAAAAAATCAATAAAATATATTTTTTAAAAAAGTTAAAAAAATTTTTAAGTATTTCTCTAGGTGTTTTAAAAATTTTTATTAACTGCTACTATTTTGATTCTCATCTCTCAGTGATATTTGAATTGGCTTAAACTTTCATACTGAGTATTTAAGTTACAAATGTCAGATTTCATGGGATTTGGCAGGCCTTGCACAATTTGCCTCCCAACTTGTGGCTTACGTTTAGTATCTTAACAAGAGAATTTGAGATTCTAATTTCTGACTCTCACTTATTATTCCTCAGCTTGACTCTCTCACTGTACCCAAATGTGCAGGGTTGGTCGTGACTTTTTTCATACTACTCCCAGAGCCAGGGATGCCTTGTTTGTTCTGTCTACTCCTGTTACTTCAGCGATTACATCTTCTAAGGAGTTTTCCTAGCATGTAGTCCTTTATCTCCCATCCCCTCCTTTACATAGACATTCCCCTACTTCTCTTTGGATCATGTATTTCATTACAATTTGTTTTCGGAGCTGTTGTCTTCACTGAGCTTTTAGGGGATAGGGATTAATTCTCAATATATTGGACCATTGTAACCTGCCCTGTCTTGCAGCTAACAGGTTTTCAGGCAGTAGACATAAATGCTGTCTCTAGATTATCTTCTTTAATCCCCTCAGCCACTTTGGGTTAGATCAACAATATCATCTGTTATTATGGGATAGGAAACTGGGTCTGGATGAGGTTAAATGATTTGCCCCAGGTCACATAGTTTCTCTAAGTGTTACAAGTCTAGAATTCCCCACATTTGTACTACTGTTGTGTAGCTATCCTAATGCATTTGTTTTTATTTATAACATAGATAAAACAGCATTTGACTTACTAAAACTGTTTCCTGATTATTGTCTTTGAAACAACTTTACTTTTGTGTGTAAATATCCAGAATTGTGATTCTGCTGATTAATAGTTGTAAATTTGATCTGTGTAGACCTACTGTTCTTTATATTGCTTAGCAAAATAATTGAATGGTTAAATATATTTAACACACGGAGCTTTATATAAAATTTATACATAATAAATGGGTACAGTTGGAGTGCTTTGTACTTGAAAGAATTAACTTTTTCCCCAAAAATTTATTCATTAACTGTGCATTTGTATGTAAATGAGATACCCCTTTCTTAGTCCTTATGTAAGGCTTGTTATTTTAAGAACATATAATAACAACTTTGGATGACCTAATGATTTGTTATGGCTTTATATTCAATGAAAAACACTCATTCTATTAAGTAGATCATTAAATATAAAGTATTACATGTCATTAATTTTATGAACAATTTAAAACCAAATTTAGCAGTGTACATAGTGATTCTGGAAGTTGTACTTGTGGTTTAGCTTAGTTACATCATAAATTGCAAGAATGAAAGTCAGTTTCTTCTTTTAAAGCAAAAAATAAAGAGTTGAAGATGAACAGTATTTATTGCCCCAATTGTGTGATATTCTTTAAACTTTAATGAGTTTGTTTTGCCTTAATGTTGTTGTTTTTAATATATTTTATTGAATTTCCATGGGAGAGGAAGGAAGAGGGATAGAGAGCTAGAAACATAGATGAGAAAGAAACATCAATCAGCTGCCTCCTGCACAACCCCTACTGGGGATGTGCCCACAACCAAGGTACATGCCCTTGACCGGAATCGAACCTGCGACCTTTCAATCCACAGGTTGACGTTCTATCCACTGAGCCAAACCAGTTTCGGCTTGCCTTAATGTTTTTGTTTTTAGATTTACTTGTTTAAAATATACTCACAAGTATTTTTTCTCATTACAGATCTTAGTAATATTTTAAACCTCACCCCTGTAGTAGTAATATTTGTGTTTTATTTTAGGGAAGCAATGCGGAATTATTTAAAAGAGCGAGGGGATCAAACAGTACTTATTCTTCACGCAAAAGTTGCACAAAAGTCATATGGAAATGAAAAAAGGTAAGTATTTTGCTGGTGGATAGTTCATTGTAGTTGTCACATGAATTTGCAAATGATGTGTTAATATGCAAGAATGATTTCTCTTGGGTTATTTGCAATTACAAAATGAAAAATAGGGGAGTTGTCTCTATTGAAGGAGAAACAAAGTGAATTGTGGCAGATTTAGTAGAGATCATCTGGTTGAATCCCTGATAATTACAAACTAATCTGCATTTTTTCTTTTGGGCTTCATGATGTTCTATAAGTATTTCAGGGATATATTAGCTTGTTTAAGAAAGTAGTTTTCCTTTTGGTGTAAATGTAGTTTTATAAATAAACTAGAGGTCTGGTGCATGGATTTGTGCAATGGTGAGGTTCCTAAGCCTGGCCTGTGGGGATCAGGCCGAAACTGGCCCGGTGCATAGATTTGTCCAGGGCGTGTCTGACCTGTCTTGCCCAGTCCTGATTGGGGCCAATCAGGGCTGGCTGACTGGGGCAGGACTGTGGGAGGTTGGCTGGCTGGGATGGGATCCCAGGAAGGCTCCAGGGCCCCAGCAGTAAGCTAGCCTACCAGTCAAAGCATCTGCCCCTTGGTGGTCAGTGCATGTCATAGCAGCTGGTTGAACAGTTGGACACTTAGCATATCAGGCTTTTATTATATAGGATGTGATCCTGAGTACCATTTTAAAAAATGTATATTTTTTATTGATTTCAGAGAGAAAGGGAGAGGGAGAGATTGGAACATCAATGATGAGAGCGAATCATTGATCGGCTGCCTCCTGCATGTGCCCCACTGGGATCGAGCCCGCAACCTGGGCATGTGCTCTGGATCGGAATAGAACCTGGAACCCTTCAGTCTATAGGCTGATGCTCTACCCACTGAGCCAAACTGGTTAGGGCTAAAGTGATCTTTATGTTTAGTACTAGTCCACAGTATTTTATAAATTTCAGTATTTTTGATGTATGATAGTGGACTTTGGTTGATTGTATTTTCACTAAAGTGGGAAAAGGAATGAAAACTCAGGTTTTGGATGTTGAGTTGAGAAGAATGGGTGGAATCATAGATAAAGAAAGTCTTAGCATATGTATAATAAGTGAATTTAAGTATATATAAATTAATTTACATGCTGGGAGAAAATTAAGGAGTCTCTTCCTTAAAGTTCTCTAGCTCTGAGCTGAAAAGTAGGTGAAGCTATTTAATAATTTTGTCCTTAAAGAGGAAGAACAAGTAAAAACAGTATTTAGGACTCATACTGCCAAGTGTTCTTGTTTAGTATCATTCAAACTTGCTAAATTTCTGATTATTTTACCTTTCTTTACTAGTAGAACTAATCACCTGATTTACAGTTAAATATTGGAAAAAGTTGGTATCTGCAGTTTGGGACAGAGACCAAATCGAGATAGTGGCTCCTATTTTTATAAGTTGATACTCGAAATTCAGAGAGAGAGAATTGAAATTGTGTGCACGCGCGTAGCCAGTCATCTGTTTTTTGGTTTGGTTCTTTCTCTTTTTTTCTTTTTAATTTTGGTATGATTTTTTCCTAAGCAAAACCTAGCAAGGCAATACCTTCATTATTGGAGATGAGTCTCAAATTAGGCCGGTCTTGCACCTCACAGTGAATCTCAGGAAGGAACAGTTTGTAGACATTGTTTTGGAAGTGCATTTACAAGTGTTTTTAAATTTTAATTCTCAGAATAATCTTATAAATAGGTATATTATAATACCCATTCTGTGAGTAAGTAAACTAGAAATAAAATATCAGGTTCACTTTGGAAATCCATATAGCCAGGATTAGAACTCCTGGGTCTATAAATTCCAAATGTCTTATTCTTTTCATTGCCCTAATTTCCATAGCCTTCCATTTTGTGTTTGAGTGTTGGTTATTTGAGTGTTGGGCTTGAGGATGAGGTTAAGATGCCTAAAGAACACACATTTTGTAAATAAACTTAACTTTGCCTAGGATTATTCCTTTTACCGTCAGCTGAGTGAGGCTGGGCTAGATCTAATGGAAATATGATTAGACATACTGTATGGATGCCAATTCAGGCAGTGCTGCTTTCCTTTCTTTGGATTTTTGAAGGTGCATTTTAGTACAATTGGATTCATTCATTAACTCATTCATTCTTTATTTCTGATGACCAGCTACTATGCAAAATGATCTTTTGTGGGAATTTTAAAAGTTAGGATGTCATTCAATGCTATGATGAATAACAGGCCTAATGACAATGACAGAAGAGAAGAGCTACTCAAAAAATTACATCTTACTCCAGATAACGTTCCTATTTATTACTCACTGTTAAAAGTATATGAGTAAGAAGCTGTAGTGGCTTTTCAAGTTAAAATCTTGATTTAAGGGTTATTTATTTCTATTGTGGTTTCCTTTACTTCCTGTTATTTGGATATGACCTGGCCAATTTAAAACACCACTCAAAGGAAAGCTTGAAGAGCTTAAGCTTCTAGCCTCCAAAGAATGAGAGGAAAACCGTTAAAAGACCTAGAGTAACTACTTTCCTATATTTTTACGTTTGTATTACCGTTTCTCGAGTGGACATGTATTAGTTTTACAATAAAGATGGAAACCTGGAAGAGATCTGGTCCCTTACTCATTGAGAAGCGTGCACAGGGGGAAGAGGAAGAGGTGCCTTCTTGCTTGTTGATCTATTCTGAAAAGCTGCTAAGGCATAAAGCGTGAAGGTATTCTGGGGACATGACCACAGTCTTCTTAACATAAAATAACTCCAGTGAACGATGCTGGAAAAGTTTGGTCAGGAAATTTTATCCTACAATTATAAATTGTTCAGACTAACTTTTGTGCCTCATAACAAAATTTGTTTGCTTAGCACATCCAGTAGCCCATTTATGTGAGTAGTTTTACCTTTTCATGAGAGAAAGAAGATCTTTGCACGTTGAAAAATAAACTTTTAAAGATTATTTTGTGTAGAGGCTATTTTCCATTAAAGAAATGGGGATGCCATTTGACATTAACATTCCTTCAACTTTGTCAAGGAAAGTACTTCCGCAGTAGTGAAGGTTATGGTGATGCTGTTGAGGCAGTAGTGTAAAGCCTGATTTAGGTAGAGTATGACTCTGAAGTCATACTGAGAATGTGTTAATTGAGATAACTGTGGCATCTAGGTGTATTTTGTTTTGTTTGTTGCTTTTGAATTGAATAGTCATCAAAGGTTAATGATTCTGCAAAGTGATCAGAAAATGTAAATTATATGCTTGAATTTCATTTAACTATTTTAAATATTGTGCTGAATAAAAAGGCTTCTCTGAATCTGTAAGGTATTTTTCAGATCTTATTTCAGGATATGAGAGAAAAGTTGAATCATTCTCTGAAAATAAAAATGGATTGAATTAGGAAATGAGTAAAATCATAAATGTGTTTATGTCGCCACCAAGTGGCATAAAAAAGCATTATTTGTCATAGGTGCTTAGAGCTACTGGGAAAGATTAGAAAATAAAAGGCACATTGTTTCATAGGATATCCTTTCTCAGCAGCAGTTAAACTCTGTTAGCTGGGCCCCTGATGGTCGAACTTTTTACTCAGTGAATTTTTGGTACACATTAACAATCTATTCAAATTTTAAAAATTTATTTCACACCTCATTAGAATGGTGTGTTCTAATTGTTAATTAGGGATGCTCCTTACCTCCCCTCCCCCCATCTTTTTTTGGTACATAAACTTCTGTTTTATATTTTTCATATGGGAAAATAATCTGCCATGATTATCTGCCTTGATAATCATGCAGATTATGAAAACTTAATGAGATTTGGCTACTATATTAGGTATGAAATAGTAAAGCACAGCACTTTGAGTTTTATAGCTGGTATACCAGTAAGTCTTAATATTAATGTTTAGTAAAATATTAATAGGAGCCAAGTTTCCAAAATTGATATTCCTGAGATATGTATACCAGCTAGGTGTTTGAGTCTGTGTCATGATCATCATTGGGCAGCTCTCAGCATTAGAGACCAGAGTGATCCCTGGTGTGGACCTGCGTTGAGACAACTCCAGACTAGCCCAGCTAATTCAGGAGTCCCTCTGACCTTGGCGTGGCCTGGAGCTGAGCCCACTGCCTCGCCTGTGACCTCAGTGTCCACAGTGTGAAAGTGTGCAGTCACTGTTGGTTTAGATAAATATGAGAAAACTCCAGAGGCTTCCTCCTACTCAGCTTGACCCCTGAGGCCTACTTGGTCCACTTACCCATTATCTCTGGCTTCATCTGTTGTTCCCTCCTCCACCCACTTGGCAGATACTCAAAGTTGCCTTCCTACAGAAGCTTTCCCCCAGCCACTGGTCTTTGACATTTTAACTACCCCCTTTCATTCTTTTTTTCCCTTTCTCTCCCAGTACTTATCACCAGATAACAGACCATGTACATTATTTTACTCATTTATTTTTTTAACAAATTGTCTCTCCTATTAGAATGAGAGTTATATCGGGACAAATTTTTGTCTTTTCCTTTTTTTAAAACAACTATTTTGCAGCACCTGGTACAGACTAGGGATATAATAAATAATTTGGTGAATTAACATTATTAAATAACCCCATCTCATTTCTTGTATAATTACATGTAGATTATCTCTTAAGTAGTTTAAAAGATGAGCAAAATGAAGGTGCCATTATATATATATATATATATATATATATATATAATGGCACCTTCATTTTGCTCATCTTTTTGCTCATATATATATATATATATATATATACACACACACACACACACACACACACACACATATATGTGTGTGTGTGTGTGTAATATTTTTTAAATATTATTTTTATTGATTTCAGAAGAAGGGAGAGGGAGAGAGATAAAAACATAAATGATGAGAGAGAACCATTGATTGGCAGCTTCCTGCACTCTCCCCACTGGGGATCGAGCCCACAACCCAGGCATGTGCCCTTGATTGGAATTGAATCTGGGACCCTTTAATCCTCAGTCCAATGTTCTATCCACTGAGCCAAACCGGTTAGGGCCATATATTTTTATTCAATCAATGTTGTAGTACGTGTTGAGAGAGGAGCAAACAAGAACGTGACATTACTACTGGTAGGAAGGCCTGAGCGCCAAATCCAGTCTGCGGTGTCTATGTATGCATATATATAAGTATGCAGGTGTACAGTTTTTTAAAGTCTTCATATTCTTGGCCTACAAAACATTATTTAGTGGCAAATTTTAAATTTTGATTTCAGTCATCTATTGAACCATTGAAGGATGTGACCAACACTAGGGCCACATACCTGTAGTTTAGCAGTGTGATTGGTATATGCTCATAAGCTTGCCATTCCCTCTTGTCTTGTCATTGGAGCCACACACCAGTAGCTGATTGTATTTAAGCTCTTGTTTTTCTTAAAAGAAAAAATTCCCTATACTCAAACTGTACAAAAAGTGGCAATTGCCATGAGGGCTAAGTAGTTCAAGAAAGAAGGGAAAGATCTTTCTTCTTTGGGTAATTAAAGGGTATTTTTAGTTATTATACACCTGGTTCACCATTTACATCACTTATTTGGCTACTATTTGAGTTTTGGGCCCCTTGGTAATCTTGGCATAAAGTCTTAAAGTATGTACAAGTCAGCATGTGTAAGTGAGCAAAGGCAATTAGTAACCCTACACTAGAGGCCTGGTGCACGAATTTGTGGGGTCCAGCCAGCCCACCCCGATAGGGGCTAATAGGACTGGACCAGCTGCGGGGAGAGTCCAAGGGCAGTTGCCAGGTAGGCCACATTCTCTGGTTGAACTCCTGGTTGGACTCCCAGTTGAGGGGACAGTTTGCATATTAGCCTTTTATTATATAGTTTAAGGACTAGATTGATGATCTGAACTAAGTAAAAGATGGGGCTTTTGCTAGACTTTGAAATAGATATTTTTTAAACGCTAAAGAGAAGATTATAAGGATATAATTCTAGGTGGGAAGGATTTGTAAGGACAAGCTTTTGGCAGCTAGTGAAACAAAGGTATTGGTAGTCTGAGAGTTGAAAAGATACAGCGTGTTATTCTTTCACTTGTCTACATGAACATTCCACTTATACCATGTGGGTATAAGATACATAAGGCATAATAACTCAATGATCACGCACTTTGCTTTTAATTCTACTAGTTTTATTGCTAGTTTGAAAGTCTCTATTTTGGCCATTGTTCTAATTCTATTTTCTAGGTTAATTATATAATATAGTTAGGTAAAATATCCTTAGTAATAATGTCATTAATTAATGCTACTTCATTTTGAGACCTATTTAGTAATTGCAGACAGATTCTGTGGTGTGGTGCATTTTGTTTGTCATATGTTAGAGTACATTAATTAGGTTTGCTGAATTTTAATAGTTCAGAACTCTGAACTGAGTGCATCACTCCACACAAGTGAGCTTTCCAAATGTAGTCTTAGTGGAAGTTTTGCTTTTAGTATCCTTAAGTAACTGTTTATTCGCATTATTAAGGGCTTCATTAGGAGATAACTTAGTGCAGTTCAATATGATTTTTATATTCTTACTAGAGGCCCCGTGCACAAAATTCGTGCAAGAGTAGGTCTTCCTCCCCTGGCTGCCAGCACCAGCTGCCCTGCAGCACCCAGGACCCAGGCTTCCCTCCCACCGGTCAGTGGCCTGGCCTCCCTCTTTAGGGCGATTGTGGAGCCCCTCATTGATTGCCCCACCGGCTGGTGGCTGGGTCTCCCTCTGCAGGGCAGTCATGGGGTGATGGCTGGCTCCTGACCAATCACATTGCATCTGCCTTGGCTGGCCTGTGCCAGTGGGTGTCATAGCATGGTCCCGGTTGGTCATCCGGATGGTTGTCCAGGTGGTCATTCTGCTGTTGGGTTGATTTACATATTACATTTTTATTATATAGGATGTTCAGAAAAGGAAAGGCATTTTTAAAATCTAAGTGCATTGTTTTTGTTTGAATTGTTTCAGGTTTTTTTGCCCGCCTCCTTGTGTGTATCTTATGGGCAGCGGATGGAAGAAAAAAAAAGAACAAATGGAGCGGGACGGTTGTTCTGAACAGGAATCTCAACCATGTGCGTTTATTGGAATAGGAAATAGTGACCAAGAAATGCAGCAGCTGAACTTGGAAGGAAAGGTAAATTAAAGTTGTTGGTTCTTCATAAAGGCACCACGGTACCAGAATCTGGTAGTGTCCTTATTTGTTTTTGTGGTAGTGATTCTCTCCCCCCACTTCTTTATTGTATGCCTGGTTCACCATTTACATTACATTAGTTATTTGGCTATTGTTTGAGTTTTCAGGCCCCTTGATAAGACATGGCATAAATGTTTTAAAGTATGTACAAGTTAGCTATTGGTAGCAATTTTTTTTAAACATAAATCAGAACCAGAAATAATTTCTTAAAAGGCTGTGGTCTAGTCATGATTCATGGAACTCAGGCTGTTACATCTAATGGTGGCACTCAGCTTGTTAGCAGCGTTAGCGTGCTGTGAATCAGGTTTCCACTGGAAGTAATAAGTTTAGGAGTCTGACAGGGCTGTGATGCTCAAATGAAAGTGCAAGTTCAATAGTATTTTATTCTGCTCTCTTAATCTTAGTCTTATGCTAGAAGCAAAGTGATATAAATAAATTCTTAGAAGCATTAACTTGGGTTATAAAGATCATAAATGTTTTCCCTCACCTCTGTGTGCAGAACTATGCTATAGGCAAGCACAGCCACGATTAGCTTTAGTTAGAGTTTTAGGGATTTTTTAAAATTAATTTTCTAGGGAATGAAACTTATGAATTAGTTTTACTAACTTGTATATTATAAATTTAAAGAGCAGTAATTTCAATCTGTACCTTTGCTATTCAAAAATAATTCTTTAGTGACTTAGCATTTAACATTTGTTTTCCCTTGA
This sequence comes from Lasiurus borealis, assembly GCA_004026805.1. NCBI lineage: Eukaryota > Metazoa > Chordata > Mammalia > Chiroptera > Vespertilionidae > Lasiurus > Lasiurus borealis. The sequence goes on along the minus strand of PVJN01017271.1, from coordinate 15,752 downwards.
TATTAAAATTTAAAAAATGGTTAGTTCTGATCTTAGTAACCACATAAATGTCTTTTAAAATAATGCATAAAAAGCTAGTTTTTCATTTAATATATTTTTATTGAGTGCCTTAATTGGCCCTAAGAGGGGTTGGAGGACAGCATTGAGTGTGGTGAGCTAGGGGATTTGTACTCTTATTCATGTTTAGAGAATGAGCAATAAGAAGCCTCAATATCAGCCAGTTTCTAGAGTCCACAAGGTATATAACCATGTTAATTATTGCTTGCTTTAACCAATTTCAGCTTCCAGCAATTTTAAGGAAAGTAATGTCAACCAAACAGCATACCCACTCACCTTTCCCAGCATCATAGCTTGGTATATCTTGCCTTAACTTCTACCATTAAATTCATTCCGTACGCCCTAGAAATTCACAGAGGAGGAAAAGAATACCTGAAAGCTCAAGCATTAATAGCATTTAAAAAACTTACTAATAGGGTAGCACAATGCCTATATGCTGAAATTATACATTAATATTTAGTTTTAATGGAAAATGGTATTAGAGAAGTCTATATCAAGTAAGACGTGTCAAAAGTCATAGAAGGCATTCCAGGCAGAAAGAAGGACATCATCATGTGCTTGGGGCATAAAGGCATGAGAACGTGGTTTGGGCCCAGGCAGGCAAAGAGGGCCTGAGCAGCGGGATGCTGAACTTCAGAAAGAGGCACTTGGCTCCTGTCTCCCTTAAATCGCCACCATGCTTTTGCAGCATTAGGTCCAGTATTTTTTTCATTTCAGGGTAGATGTTTGAGTCGTCTTTTAAGTTAAATTGTTTATTATTTATAGAAAGCTTTATGTGTAACATTTTCTAATTCAGCCTTTTGGTATGATGAAACAAATGTAACTTCAGTTTTATTTACTCACTTTCCTAAAGTCATATACTACTTTTTGAGTCAGTGACTTCTCCCCTTTTCTCTTATGGAATTTAACTAGTTTGTGGTCATTGGCTTTATATATTTTTTATAATAATAGTTCTGATAAAATTATCTCAGATGTAAGTGTGTGTATTCAGTCTGCTTACTTTTGTAATTAGAGATGTATTTCCTATATGTGTGTTTGCCTTTTTCAAACCAAATAAAGCCCTTTGTGTTGTGTAGGTTCAACTTTCTCTACTCCTTTTTGCCTTTCCTGTTTGCCAGTCTGTCTTATCGTTTTTGCTAGGTTTCATTATTTTCTCTTTTCTGATATTGGTCATATCCTTTCATGTTAACACCCTTTTCTCATATTGATCATATCCCTGAATGTTTAGAACTCAGATTTTCCCATTACAATGTCATTGCCTTCATTTAGATACAAATTTCACCTTTGTTCCCTGTGCCTGTCTGCTTTGGTATGTTGATACCCATATTCCTAGGCTTTGTCTTATATTTGCAGAATAATTCCATAGGTTAGGCTTAATTTGGCCACTCATACTTTTTAAAGTTTTTACACATGGCTCCTGCCACAACATCTTTGAATACTTAGAGAGTCTTGGGTGAAAGGATCAGTGTGAATGCAAACTCTATTTTTATTTGCTTTGTATTAGTATGATTAGCTTTATCTTAATTGTGTCTTGTGCAGAACAAAATCTCTCAAAGTTGTTACCATACTTTTGGATTTCTAAAAATGTACCTGAGTGTAAAATATTCAAATGGCATCTAAATTTTTAAATAGAACTTTGCTATTGAAAAATAAATGACGGCATTATTTTGTTCTGCTACTAAAATTGCCTGTGAGTAAAATTAAAAGTTTAAAAACCTAGAACGCATTCATTTATTTTTTAAAGGAGTGACATTTGCCTTGCTTTTAAGAAGAAATACACAGCAGAGATAGTCATAGAAATGTTCTTAGCCTAATTTTAAAGTAGAGCATTGATTTTTTTAAAGTATATAATTCATGTATTTTAAATATTTTAGCTTTGTTTATCATTTTATGTAATTTGGAAAAGATCATTAATTTAGTCCCTTCCCTAATTCACAGAGATCACGGGAATAGGAGAGATCTTAGAATTCTCATATATTTGAAAAAGTAGCATTTTCAAGCATCTTCGCTGTTTTGCAAGTGCCATAACTCTTAAATACTATATTTTTAATTTATCAGAATATATTTTCTGATAGATTGACATAATGTCTTACTGTATTTAGTTTTTATAGTACCTTTAAATTCAGTCCTTTTGGTGATACAATATGAATTATTTCATTAGGCAAAGTTAACATTTTAAGAAGAGTCCTTTAAATAAAATATACTCATAGAAGCCCTTTCTGGCTTAAGATATTTTGTAGTATCCAGTTACTACTGACCTTGTTTTCATCAGGATTATAGGTGGTTACTCTGGTGTTCACATTATATGCACTATCTTGGGAAGGACCACTACTAAATTTTTTTACATAATTTGATTGGATTTTGATGGCTTTATTTCTATGTTTTCTTTACAGAAAGCAGTGTAGATTATTTTAATTATGAAATTGTATTTTTAAAAATTAGTACTAATACTGATAATTCTGTGATATAGATGTAGAGTTATATAAAACAAGAAAAGACTAGTGTTTAAAATTCTTTTGGAGGGGGTAAAATAGTTCACAATGTTAGTATTTTATAGACTTAATAAGGAAGATGGTACTTTGTATCAGAGATTAATTTCAGTAGTTTTATAGTTGGTTTTATTCAGTCTTATTGAAATTATTGCATTTAAGCCTGATCAAACCTAGCCATGACCATACAGAGTTGGTTATGTAGGTCCATAACCAACAAGGTTTTGGTGCTATTAAACTTTCCTTTTCTTTCACAGAACTATTGCACAGCCAAAACATTGTACATATCAGATTCGGACAAGAGAAAGCATTTCATGTTGTCTGTAAAGATGTTCTATGGCAACAGTGATGACATTGGTGTGTTCCTCAGCAAGCGGATAAAAGTCATCTCCAAACCTTCCAAAAAGAAGCAGTCGTTGAAAAATGCTGACTGTATGTATAAACTTCAATTTTCCTTTGTCCCCAACTCCTACCATGAATTCAGATAGATTTAACTATTTTAATTAAAAATTGCTTTTGATAGCCAATTTCATTCTTTGCTAATATTTTTGTGACCCTCACTTTACCTGAAGATGTTACATTCATTAATTATTGCTGCTTTATTATCTTTTTTATTTTTAAATGAAGTAGAGTTGATTCATCACCGCTCCCCAGAGACATTTAGAAAGTAGGAATTATTTCCCCCTTTTGCTGTCACAGTGACTGCAGTGAGTGATGTTAGCATTGGTGTCTTAGACCTAGAGAATCCCCACACCACAAAGTTGATTTACCAACATCAAAAGCACCTCTTTGAGAGACAGTGTAATATCAGATGGTCCTTGCAAGGTCGTCCTGAGAACCTACACAACCTTTTTAACACGGTTCTCTGTAGAGACTGCTGTCTCATCAGCCGAGTTTTAGATTCTCAGAGAGAAGCGCTGTCTGTTTGCATTAAACATTTCAACCCCTACGCCCATTTTTCTTATTTTTACTTCTTCTTATGAAAACTTTCAAACTTAGTGAAAGGGAGAAAGTAGAGAAGGTGACCACCCACCTGGCCTCAGCAGTGTTTATCAGTTGTTTCATCACCACCAGCACCTTCTTCTCCAATTGCTGGAGTTTTTAAATATAAATCTTGAATGTCCTATTCCTTTCAGCTACCATTTTTTCAACAGGACTAACATAATTTCTTTTAAACATTGTTACACCTAACAGAGTTGACAGTTCTTTGATGTAAAAGCTAAACTATGTGTACATTTATCACATTCCTCAGAAATACGGTTTTATAGTTGTGTTTTTGTTGTTTAATAACAAATTAACTTAACTGGATCCTAACAAAGATCATGCATTTTAATCTGTAAGTTTCTTCTCTCCTTCTCCAATCATTTATTTCTTCCTTATCATTTATTTGTTAAGAAACAGGTCATTTTTCCTATGGAATGTCCACATTCCGGATCTGGCTCATTACGTATTTCTCTGTCTCATATTTTCCATAAATTGGTGGTTAGACCTCAAGACTTGGTCCTATATATGTTCATTCCTATGGAATTAGAAGTCGTATAATATCTGATCATTCCACTTCTTGCCATGTTAAGATTGATTATAGTAAATTGAGCTATTATTAGCCCATCCCATCCATTACAAAGTTCTGAGCAGTCTTTAATCTGATGGTTTTAGTAGTAATCGATGCTGCTTAAATCAAAGATTGCATCAAGGACTGCAAAATGGTGACTTTTCTAATTCTTTTATTCATCATTTCAGCATTTGCTAGCTGTTTGCTTCAAATGTAGACAATAGAGGAAAGGCTGGATAAATGCTTAGTTACTTACTGATTTGCAGACTAATGATAATATTCTTTGAAGGTGATCATGTGGTTTTACGATTTTTATTTGGTTTGCTTGCTCTTATTTTGTTTTATTTTTATTATGAATTTACAGGTTTTTATATCCCATTGACTGTTTTTTTAGTCCTCTCAGTAATTGTTATTATTGTTTATTTTATGGAATATTTCAAATATACTAGACAGAGTTGCATAATGAAATGAAACCTCCTGTGTTCTGTCTTTAATAGTGATCTTAACTTCATCTTCATTCCATACCCCACTCTGCCCTCATTTTAGTTTGATGCAAATCCAAGACATTGTATCATCTATAAATATTTCTGTGTGTCTCTGAAAGACGAAGTTTCTTATTTTTTTAATATAATCACCATGACATGATCACATGAAAATAAACATGTAATAAAAAGAAATAATTTATTTCATCAAGCATCTAGTCAGTATTGAAATAGTCTAAAATGTCATTATTTAGCTCTTTGTTTAAATCAAAATTTAAATAAGGCCCACCAGATGTTACAATATATATTGTGCTGACATGTCTTGAGTATTTTTAATCTATAGATTCTCTCTTCATTTCTCCTCTCTCTCTCCTTGTGATTTATTTATTCAAGAGACTGAGACATTTGGCCATGAGAGCTTTCCACAGCGTGGATCTTCCTAATTTCATTTCCTTGGTGTAGTTCAATGTATTTTCTGTAAATTGGTGGTAGTAAAGAGCAACTGCCTGACACTAGTTAAAGGTGGTCAAGACAGGTTTTATTCAGTACTGTTGCAATAGGGGAAATAAAGATACTTCAGTGTACAGTTGAGTTCAGATCCTAATACAAGGACAGACGGGGATTTATAGGGAAGGAGCAGAGTGAGGGGTGGGGAGGGTCAGTGGAGGGAACATTATTAGGAGCAGACATCAGAGGTGGAGGGATTTTGACAAACCAGTCTGACAGAATGCTTGCTAAGGGCAGGCCTGGGATAGCAGATGGGAAGCTCGGGGGCTGGGGAGGAGCTTGGTCAGATAACTAGAGTGGGAGGATGGCTTAGCAGGATTCTTACAATAACTGAGCCAGAGGCAGGGCCATGGAAGGGGCTCGGGAGAGCCTGCCTGAAGTTTGTTACAGGAGAGAGTTTGGTCAGAAGCCTGCTCAGATTTAAGTTAGTTGTTCTTAGGTTCTTTTTGTTTTTTGAGGCAAGGCTCACTTCATAGTGCTGAAGAGTTCTTGGATCAGGAGGCATATAATGTTATGTATTCAGGCTATTTCTAATTCAAGGAACAGGATTCTATTTAACCTCTTCAATTTGGAATTTCTATTGACTATGTTTCTTGATGGCAGAGAACATTTTACTTTCAGAATATTTTCTTGTTTACATAGATGTGGCCAGTTTTTGTTTGTGTGTGTGTGTGTTTAAATTCATGCAGTGCTATATACTTTAAGGTATTTAGAAGAAATCAGAATCTCTAATAATCATAATATCTAGAGGCAAGTGTCAGCCACTTTGGTAACCCTCCTCCTTCTAGACAACGCCCTATGAGTATTTTCCATGGGATTGGGTATGAGCTCATGGAGACACATGTGCAGTCACATAAATATATACATTTACCTCATGTGCATTTGATACATACCAAGTGGTTTATAGTCTGCTTTTCCATTCAGTGATATTCCAGGAGGATGGGTTTTCTGTTCCTTTTCCTTTAATCTTTATTGTTGAAAGTATTACAAGGTTCCTTCTTTTCCCCCCATTAACCTCTTCCAGCCCGCTCCCGTCCTTCCCCCATACCTGGCCCTCACCATCCCATTGCTGTGTCCACGGGTTATGCATGTATGCTTGTAAGTTCATTGATTGATCTCTTCCCACACACCCTCTCCCGCCTTCCCTCTGAGGTTCAGCAGTCTGTTCATGCTTCAGTGACTCTGGGTCTATTTTTGACCATTCATTGTGTTTGTTTTGTTATGAATATTTTCTTATCAGTGCATTTAGATACATGGTATTTAAATGGATAATAGATATTACAATTTATTTAATCAATTTTCACTGTTAGACATTTATTATTTTAATAATTTTCCTTTAATGAATAGCATTGCATTAGACATACTGTATAATTCTCACTTAAAGATTTTTATGGGCATATTTTTATATCTTCAGCTTGACATTATTAATGATAATTACCTTGACTTTTTTTGGGGGGGGGTATCTGTATTCTTTGGAGGGTTAAAAATTTGTTAAAAGAATCTGTTAAATTATATTACTAATTTCATATAATGTAGATATCCTATGTAATAAAAAGCTACTATGCAAATTGTCCCCTGCCCCTGGAGTTGGACTGGGAATTCAACCAGGGGGTGGGCCAGCTGGCCAACCGTCCTGCGGCCCCTTCTAGTAAAATTATAATAAAGAACAATCATAACTTGCCAGGTACCAACCCCTTCTTTTTCCATCTCACCTCCAGTCACCTAAACAGGAGCCGTTTTTTTCTCCGCAGTATGCATCGCCTCAGGAACCAAGGTGGCTCTGTTTAATCGACTTCGATCCCAGACCGTTAGTACCAGATACTTGCATGTAGAAGGAGGTAATTTCCATGCCAGTTCTCAGCAGTGGGGAGCATTTTACATTCATCTCTGTGAGTATAAAAATGTGCACATGATGTTTCTGGTGTGAAGCTTTTAAATTCTTTTTGATATCAGAAAGTGCAAGTATATTGTTCTGTTATCTTCCAAAGCAGATTAATGAATTCTAAAAGATAACAGTTTGATCTCTGCTTCATTCCACCAGTGGACGATGATGAGTCCGAAGGAGAAGAATTTACAGTTCGGGATGGCTACATCCATTACGGACAAACAGTCAAACTTGTGTGTTCTGTTACTGGCATGGCACTCCCGAGATTGGTATGGCTCCACATTTGCTTTTGTAATATGTGTAGTAAAAATTAAGAAAACAAAAACACAACACTCAAGCTCATGCTTTTTAATTTAAAAAGAGCTATCAATAAGCACTGCTGATTATAATTGACATTTTACCCCACTTTATGTTTAAATGCTTTAAGGCAATTAGCCAATTTTTATGAATGCATTCTTAATGACTTCCTGCTGAACTATTTCTAATAAGGTTTGGTGGCATTTTTTCCTTTTTGATTGTATATCCGAACATGTTCAATAGAGGGCACTATAAAATTACATTGTGATTTATTTTCTTAATGCTGATACACTGTATTTTTTTTTTTTTTTGTGGTACCTGCTGCATCACAAATAGGACCAAGTTTTCAGAAACATGAAGTTCTTATTTCTTTAGAAATATAAGTTAATTTTTACCAACTTACTCTTCCACAAGAAGAAGTTTATTAAAATGGAAATAAAATTGGCAGAGAGGCATATAGTTTAAGGATTTTTGTTCACTAGGGAGATCATGAAATAGTAAAAACTGCTTTTCTTACCAAAATGAAAGCAAAGGCTCCTAGTATACCTCCCACATGCCCACCTCTCTTTCTAAAACCGAAAGCAAAATGGGTGGTGAGAGGGGAGGAATGAGGACATGTAGTCAAGGAAATTTTCTTTTGATTTCAAATGAGAATAGTTGTAAATGTTTGTATACTGTTGTGAGTGACCTTCATAATCACCAAACCCTTAGTGATTGCATTCAGTGTGACCAGTGCCTCTAAGGTTTGATAGGATTATTTTTCAGCTATCCATATGTGTTTTGTGGAATATTTGGATTATAATCTTGTAGCATGTAATGGAAAGAGTTCAGCCCTGGAATCATGTTCTGGTCCTTCAGTTACTAAGCAGGTGATTTTGAGGAACTTACCTGACCTTCTGAGTCCATTTCTAATCTGCAAAATGATACCTGTTTTAAGTATTTAAATATATATATACTTAAGTGTGTGTATATATGTATATATGTATGTGTATACACACACACATAATATCAGATAATGGACTACACTGACTACTCTATCAATGTAGCCTTTAGAGATAGTTTTTTCCTTTCATGTTGGATTATCTGTCATTTATCTTTACTTTTTTTTAAATTTGTCACTGTATTTTATTGGAAAGGCCATCTGAACTTGCTACTCAAAATATAGACCAACAGGATTAGCATCAGCTGGAAGTTTGTTAAAAATGCAGAATCTGTGGCCCTCACACAAGATCTGCAGGCTCAGAACAAGGACCCTCGGTGACTTGTATGCACATTGAAGTGTAAAGCACCGATCTAGATATCAGGCGCCTGCCCTGGCTTTATGTGTTCGTCAAAGAGGGGACAGGTCCCACCTCCTAACATGCTTGTGATCTAAAGGCATTTCCTATACCTGGCCTATTGTTTATAGATGTTTGTGTGAGTAGGTGCATGACAAGGGATGTATTATTATATAGCTTATTTCTGTAGGTATTGAAAGTATACCTACTGAAAACCCTCCATGTTGACAGCCTTTTCTTGTTCAATTGTTGACACGCAGATAATCAGAAAAGTTGACAAGCAGACTGCATTACTGGACGCAGATGATCCTGTGTCACAGCTCCACAAATGTGCATTTTACCTTAAGGATACAGAAAGAATGTACTTGTGCCTTTCTCAAGAAAGAATAATCCAGTTTCAGGTAGGTTTCTAAATCCCTGGTGAAACCTAAAATGTATGTGAGGTCCATAGCCTACAGAAACAGGAAGCTCTTGCTTAATGTTCATTGTATTCAAACACATGAAACTGTGTTCAGATACTTTCTCAAGTCCAAGGGTCCTCAACACACACAGTCTTCCGACATGGTGTTCACCCTGCCTCAGGTAAGAACTCAAAACTCGCTGAGACTGGTTTGGCTAAGTGGATAGAGTGTCGGCCTGCAGACTGAAGGGTCCCAGGTTTGATTCCGGTCAGGGGCATGTGCCTTGGTTGCAGACACATCCCCAGTAGGGTACCTGTAGGAGGCGGCTGATCGGTGTCTCTCTCTCATCGATGTTTCTAACTCTCTATTTCTCTCCCTTCCTCCCTGTAAAAAATCAATAAAATATATTTAAAAAAAAAAACAAAAAACTCAAAACTTGTGAACATGTTCTCCAAGAAACAGTTAACATCTAGCTCTGCGGGACAGAAGGCCTCTTGAATCACCCAAAAGTAGATTTCAGGTGTCCAGTGAATAAATACCCTGAAGCTGTGTGCACACACTGTATATGGAGGGGGAGAGTTCAACGTTTCTTGTCAGATTTATTTTGGGGTCTTCCAAGATAGTACTGGTGACATGTTTCCGAAGCTGTTTTTAAACTACATTTACCCAGAAGGCTGTCCTGAGGACATTGATGATATGGACATCTTACTTAATAGGAGAGTTACTCTTTCATGGGAAACTAGTTTTAAACATCTGGAGACTTATTCCAGAGGTATGGCCACATAGCCGTTTGCTCAGCCCAGCACTGATGGACTGGTCCAGGTGTTTTAAGGTAGGGATGTGGGTATTGATTCACATCCTGGTTACTTCTTAAGAAAGTATACAGGTTTCTAGCTGTTTTCTAAGCAGGAGAGTATTCTAGTCTTTCTTTTTTTAGGGATCCCTAAAGAGTGTTTTTTTTTTTTTCCTTTTTTTCTTTTTTAAATCCTCACCTGCAGGATATGTTTTCATTGATTTCCAGAGAGAGAGAGAGAGAGAGAGAGAGAGAGAGAGAGAGAGAGAGAGAGAGAGAGAGAGAGAGAGAGAGAATATTGATTGGTTACCTCTGTTCTTGTCCCCATTAGGGATTGAACCCATACCCTTTCGGTGAATGGGATGGCACTCCAATTGAGCCACCCAACCAAGTCAGGATCCCTAAAGAGTTTTAAACAGCTATTTGCATCATAGATACTGACTTTTTATTTAAAAAATTAATACAGATACTGGTATACTTAGAAATGCTTATTCTGAAGGGTATTACCAGTTATTTAATATGTCACTGAAATATATCATGTTATAATAAAAACTTATATGTCATGTTTTTATGTTAATACTAGAGACACCGTGCACAAAATTTGTGCACTTGGCAGTCGGGGGGGGGAGGGGTCCCCTCAGCCTGGCCTGTGCCCTCTTGCAGTCCAGGAGCCTTTGGAGGATGTCTGACTGATGGCCGTCAGTCGGACATCCTTAGTGCTGCCATGGAGGCGGGAGAGGCTCTGCAATTTAAAACTGCAATTTAAAATTGCCACTGCCGATGTGCTCACCAGCTGTCAGCCCCAGCTCAGGGCTTCTGGCTGAGCATCATTCCCCCTGTGAGAGCGCATTGACCACCAGGGGGCAGCTCCTGCATTGAGTGTCTGCCCCCTGGTGGTCAGCATGCATCATGGCAACCAGTTGTTCCACTGATGGGTCGATTTGCATATTAGCCTTTTATTATATAGAATTGTTTGTGTTTATTTAGGTTTGGCAGAGCACCATGCTTATGAAGTTTATACATTTTCTATGCTAACTCTAGTCTAAAAATATTACTTACTGAAATTGTCTTATACTGCAATGCATGTAAAAATTTCTAAACTTTCTTCATAAGGCCACTCCATGCCCAAAAGAACCAAATAAAGAGATGATAAATGATGGAGCCTCCTGGACAATCATTAGTACAGATAAGGCAGAGTATACCTTTTATGAGGGAATGGGCCCTGTCCTCGCCCCTGTCACACCTGTGCCTGTTGTAGAGAGTCTTCAGGTGAGATCACCTACTCACACGTTGACTTTTCCCTCCTTGTAACTTCTCTCAGCTACGACTTAGTATAATTTTATTTCACAATAATTTTGAGTTTTCTCCAAATATTGTGATTTTTTTTATATGTTACTGGTAATAGAAAAAACAAAATAAGAGCCTAATTTTATGCAAAAAAAAAAATTAAATTTAAAACCAGCTTGTATGTTACCTTGATTTTTTAGCTGACTTTGTCTTTATAATCATGTGATTTAAAAGAAGCATTTTAATCACCCATATTTTGCAAATGATAATTGAATAGAAACTGATCTATGCACTTTAATGAGTGAAAAGTGTTCTCAGTGCTGTTCTCATTTTCTGTGAATTGCAGCTGAACGGCGGAGGGGACGTCGCAATGCTTGAACTCACAGGACAGAATTTCACTCCAAATTTGCGAGTGTGGTTTGGGGATGTAGAAGCAGAAACGATGTACAGGTACTTGGTAAACCTTTTTACATCGTCCAGAGTTGGGAGGGGAGTGGGTATCCGAGACTCTTTCCTGATACTGATTGTTAGCAACAATCAGTCCTAAACATTGCAGTTCTAACCATTGCCTTGTGTTTATGTTTTCTCCTCAGGTGTGGAGAGAGTATGCTCTGTGTTGTCCCAGACATTTCCGCATTCCGAGAAGGTTGGAGATGGGTCCGGCAGCCAGTCCAGGTTCCAGTAACTTTGGTCCGAAACGATGGAATCATTTATTCCACCAGCCTTACCTTTACCTACACGCCAGAACCAGGGCCTCGGCCACACTGCAGCGCAGCGGGAGCAATCCTTCGAGCCAGTTCGAGCCAAGTGCCCCCTAACGAATCCAACACAAACAGCGAGGGCAGTTACACAAACGTCAGCACAAATTCAACCAATGTCACATCGTCTACAGCAACAGTGGTGTCCTAACTACCGTCCTGTTGCTAGGACTTAAACGGACTCCAGTGCAGCAAAAGGTTGACAGAAAGAGAGAGAGAGAGAGAAAAGTGAACAATCTTTTGTGGTTTCTTGGGAAAACTTTTCATACCAGGTGATGCTATTCAAAAACCCCATGACCCGCAAGTGCTGATTGGAAGTGCAGAAGCCACAGTAAAACAAAACAACAGCATCAACACGTACAAACCATTGGAAACTCGGTTATTTTTTTTTCAGCTGTTATTTTTGGTTGGTTTTGGGTTGGTTTTGTTTAAATGGGCAAGAAATAGACGTGGCTGGAATAAACGTTAAACTAGAAGACACAAATCTAACATAGTTTTTATGGACCAAGGACCTTGCGTAAGCTTTAGTAAAGGTACATTCTCACCATACCTTTTTGTATCACCACCTAGAGCACACCTTGTTACCAAGTAGGTGTTCCTCTCCCCGCCCCTCGGAGCCTCCGCTCGCAGTCCGCTCAGGTTCCACGCCTGACCACGCTTGCTGAGTCTCACTGTCATACTCCCAGGTGTTTTTGGTCCACGGCTGGAACTGTTCTTCCTTTGTTTTTTTTTTTAAAGCTCAAGTCTTAGGACTTTTTATGAGTTGAAATTGTTTTGATTTCAGCAAGTCAAATCTTGTAAAGGCCTGCATTTTTTTTTTTAAGATGATATGAAGTCTGTGCAAAAGCTTTAAGAAATGCCTCTGCCTTGCCTGCAATACATGCAACATACATGAACTTAGTCTCTATTCTCAGACATTTGGCAATTATTTCCATGTTTTCTTTTTTTAAAAAAATGTATTTATAGTGGTGATCCAAGTGGTTCTAACATTTACATGGGATTAAGTGTGGCCATGTAGTCATGAATGAGTTAATGGCGCAGGACATGTTGGTATTTGAAGTGATCTCTCCCCTCCCCCCAGGCAAACGTGTGTCTCCATGTTTCAGGATTTGTTCAGGTTTCCCCCGCCTGATCTTGTACATAACTTGTATTATGTGTAAGTTAAACATTTTATTTTGAACCTGTAATGTTCCCAGTGATTTCATTCAGTAGGGTGTTTTCTGCCTTTTTGACATATGACAACAACAAAAAAAATCATAGAAATATTTGCTACCAGGTGGTAGATGGTGCCCTTATTGTATAATGAGGAAAATCTCAGCAAAAGCATGTTTTTATTTACTTTTTTTTTTTTTTTGTAGTCTAGTCCAAGATGTCATTGTAACCTTAAAACAAGATGCTCTTATTAGATGGTGAAATAAAGTAGCTGGAAGACAAGTACTTTAGATAGTTGTGAGATTATAAAAATGCAAATGTAACTTATCTTTCCATTTCTCTCTCTGCCTTTTTTTTTTTAATTTTTTTCTCAGTACTGAGCACCTCCACAGATGTCTGCTACTCAGAAAGTATTCTTTGCCCTTCGGTTAGGATTTGAGTGCATCCAGGGTTGGGTTGGCCTTGCGTGCCACGCTCCCCCGGTCCTCTCCTTTGCTTCTGGTCCTGCACTTTGGTTGTGCCTTCGTTCCGTCCTTAGAAATAGCAGCAGACTTGCTGGGCTACATTTGGTATAGGACCCACGTGTGTAATGTTCTAGGACACAGTCTAGTAATACAGTCGTCCTTATTGGAGTAAAAACTACCTCTAGATTGTGGTAAGCTTTTTACTGTCCCATAAAACAGGAGCCAAAGCACCTTGTGAACGAAAACTGTACATTCGTGTTTTCCATACAGAACATCGTCTTTCTGGTGTCCGGGGCTATTTTCCACCACATTGTTAGTAGCTTTTTTTTTTTTTTCCCCCTCAACTTTGCTGTCTTCACTCGTTTTGCTCAGACTGTGTCATTGTAAATAGGATTCCTAACATCTTTAAATGACTTTTTCCTCAATTTCAAGGGAGAAGCCATTTATTGGTAAAACGCATTAGCGGTAAAATCAGAGTTACCGGTTTTCTCTTTCTGCAAGCCTTTGTAATTAACTACCCATTAGACGACCTGTAGCCTTCTCTGCAAACTGCTCCAGTCACTAGCTTCTCTCTGTGTGAGCCGATCCTGCCTCATTCCTTAAACGTGTCAGTGATTAAGGGCAGAATTCAGTGTGGCCTTATCTTCCTTTGTTTTGACTGTTTACTGGCTTTTTCTTGCCTTTTTCTGACTAGTATTTATTCTTCTCTCTGTTGTCATGCCAGCAGCCTTTGCACAGTGCTTTTGTTCTTAGTGCAAATGTTTTTAGTTCTGTTTCATTCTAATGGCTCACAAGTTCTTTCCACTTCCAGGTGTGGTGTTTAGTTATAAAATTACATTAAATTAATTGATAACAGATGAGATACTTTTGAAGCTTCCTTACCTAGCTTTACAGCTCAAAATAATCCTTCCAAGTTATGACTTTATTAAAAGTGAATTTTTGCTTGTCTATTATTTAAATATATCTTATTTTGGCTCTTTGTTTCTTTTAATAAGACAATTGAAATATTAGGCTGTAAACTCTCTTCCTATTTTGTTTTTTGGATAAGTCCAAAAATATACTTATTCTATAGGCATTTCCCCTGCCATTTTCTGGTCATTCTGCGAACCACAAACTGAAGAGTGAAATGGTTTGTCTGTTGTAGCTCCTGTTAAAGGAGTTTTTTGTCAGCTGCTTAAAAAAAAAATCTGTTTTGTGGATTTGTAAATCATTTGAGTGTATAATTTATAGGAGCCTTGTCCTCTCTTTATAGTAAAAGGTACCCGCCTCCTCCCTCCCCCATTGGTGGCATTAGAGATGCTGGTCATTTTCTGTCATGAAGACCTTCTTAGAACGGTAAACGCTTCAGCTAAAGGATAGGACATTTGAATTGTTTTTTTTTAAATTCTGTTTTAGAAGTGTATTCTATGCAGTTTCTAAAAATGTGCATAGAAGCTGAGTCTGTGATCCAATATGTTTTTATTAGTTCCATTGAATTGATCACACAGATTGGGAAGGCAAATGAAAAAAAAAATGCCCTTTGTATTTTGAATGATTTCAGAGTTGAACACTAGAGTAATATTTAACCTGCTGCTGACTTTTCTTAAACTGTGGCAACGGAAGGCATCTTCACATATATGTATTAGTGACCTGTTTGTCACTCTTGCTGCACAGACTTATTTGTGATCATAACTGGTTAGTTTTTGTTTATTTTTCTAATGAAACTGGTACCGTCTGTGCCCTCACAGAATATTCCCCGTGCAGTTTTTGAAAACTAACTAGTCATGTTTAACCAGATAATCCATGGGGGGAGGGGGTTCCTTTTTGAAGCAAAATGCTATTCAATTATTAACCAAGTTACTTACTTTTGATTTTGAAAGCAGCTGTTTCTGATGAGTACTGAACAAATGTGTGTAATTTCCTGTGCCAGACTTTGACTTTGTTTCAAGCACTGTAATGTGGGTTGGATGGTTAGAAACAATAATATATTAGGGTTTCTATTTAACCCTTTCAGGACTGAACTGTGTCCCCTTTTATTAATTTTCCCTGTGTTGTGATAAATGTTTGCCAGCATTCAGTACTGTGTTGGTCCAAATGTAGGTTTATATGCTCATTTTTAGCTTATTTCTTGTACCTTGCAGCATGCTCTACACATTCAGTCCTTAAGGGGTTTATTTTACAAACTGTGCGCCTGTAAGGTTTGTTAGCAATAAGATAGAAAATTGAGCAAGTTTATACCATAATTTTGTAGAAAAAAGAATCTGCTCAGTTCCATATTTCATCCATGAGAAACCTGCAATATGGGCAGTTTCAAGGAATTAATAAAAAGGAAATGTAAACCATTGTAAAAGTCTTCTGTTGAATGGGCCCTG
>PVJN01017270.1:0-40876 GCA_004026805.1 Lasiurus borealis | reverse complement strand
CTCCCTCTCCAATCTAGGACATCCCTCTCACAATCCAGGACTGCTGGCTCCCAACTGCTCGCCTGCCTGCCTTCCTGATTGCCTCTAACTGCTTCTGCCTGCCAGCCTCATCACCCCTAAACACTCCCCTGCCAGCCTGATTGATGCCTAACTACTCCACTGCCAGTCTGTTTGCCCCTAACTGCCCTCCCCCGCAGGCCTGGTTACCCCTAACTGCCCTTCCCTGAAGGCCTGGTCACCCCTAACTGCCCTCCTCTGCAGGCTTGATCATCCCCAACTGCCCTCCCTTGCAGACCCTCCCAACTGCCTTCCCCTGCTGGCCTGATCACCTACCGCTGCCTTCCCTTGCAGGCCTGGTCCCTCTCAACTGCACTCTCCTGCTGGCCATCTTTTGGTGGCCATCTTGTGTCCACATGGGGGCAGCTATCTTGTGTGTTGGAGTGATGGTCAATCTGCATATTACTCAGGATAGAGGCCTGGTGCTCAGGTGGGGTCCAGCTGGTTTGCCCTGAAGGGTGTCCCAGATCAGGGTGGGGGTTCCCTTGGGGCCTTTGGTGGTTTGCAGGCTGGCCACAGCCTCCGGCGACCCAAGCAGAGGCTTTGGTATCTGGGATTTATTTATCTTCTACAA
Source organism: Lasiurus borealis (assembly GCA_004026805.1). Lineage (NCBI taxonomy): Eukaryota > Metazoa > Chordata > Mammalia > Chiroptera > Vespertilionidae > Lasiurus > Lasiurus borealis. Next base: position 40,245 of record PVJN01017270.1, on the reverse strand, counting down.
TTGAAACTTTGTAGCGTGGAGTGGAGCCATGTCTTCTGCTCTCTCTGTGGCGACAGCCGTTGGAACTTTGTTGCCTTAAGCAGATGCCTGGGCTGGTCAGAGTGTGTGGAAAGCTTGGCTTCCTCCATCTCTGGGGGCAACTGAAGCCTCCCTCCTGCTCTCTCTGTGGCTGAGCCAAATTGGCTAGAGGTTTTAGGTTAAATTCCAAGTAAACCCTCTGTTTCCACAACAAACACATGGAAATGCTTGGTTTTTCCTATCAACAGTGGCTGACCAGTAGTTTCTTGGATGAAGAAAACTCAGAATGTGTTAAAAATAAGACAGATTAAAAATAAGACAGACTTTAAGGTGGAATAGTTGAGCTGTAGGTTCACTTTAACAAAATATTTTTATTGGTTTCAGAGAGGAAGGGAGGAGAGAGAGATAAGAAACATCAATGATGAGAGAGAATCATTGATCTGCTGCCTCCTGCATGCCTCACACTGGGGACTGAGCCTGCAACCTGGGCATGTGTCCTGACCAGGAATTGAACTGTGGCAGGTTTGTGGGTCAACACTCAACCACTGAGCCACACTGGTCAGGTTGTAGGTTCACTTTGTGTTGGCATATGAAGACAACATTTTGCCTAGTTAGTATGGTTAATAGCTTGGATTTTTAGAGCCAGAAAACATGCTTTCTGTTCTTGCAAACAGAAGAAATATTAGTATTAAATATTTAATGTCTAAATTAGATATTATGGAACAGTGCCAGTGTAAATCAGAACCTTCAAAGGTGAATTTGGCAGGATTTATTTATAACATTGATTAGAAATACAGTCTGAATTTGCAATGAAAATTCCATTATTATGGAAATGTCCAAAATAGGTGGCTGTTTAAGTATTTACACAGTGCTGCCAATGGTGGTAGTAGTTTTCAAAGTAGTGTGAATAGCATTATATGAAATTGTCAAGGGAGGTAAAAATGTTTTCCTTTATCCTTCTGGGTTCAAATAAAATACATATTCTCTTTCCTTAAAACTCTAGTTTTCTTTTCCTTTTTTGTGTGTGAATCTCACCGGAAGATATTTTTTCATTGATTTTTAGACAGAGTGGAAGGGAGCGGGAGAGAGAGAGAAAGAAACATCGATGTGAGAGAGACATATAGATTGCTTGCCTCATGCACATGCCCTGAGCTGGCAGGGCCGGGTATTGGGCATGCAACCCACGTATGTGCCCTTGTCTGCAATCAAACTTGGGACTCTTCAGTCCTTGGGCCAACACTCTATTCACTGAGCCAACCAGCGAGAGCAAAAGTCTAGTTTTCTAATGAGCCTTTTAAAAAATACATCTCTTACTGATGGCACTATTCTTGTTTATAAATCAGCAGTATCTAAACTCAGGGAAAACACCTTCCTCCATATTCATCCTAAATCCAATTCCCACCCTAAAAACAAAACAAAAACAAACCAGTAACTCTAAAAAGCTCTCCAAAAAAGTATCTACCAGGTGTACCAGTTAATAATGTGGATTTTTTCAATATATGGAGTTACACATATGTTGATATACTGTTTATGTGATTTGATATCTATGCTACTTTGTTATATTGATAGCATCTCTCAAAACTTCATGTCAAATTTTCTGAAGATATTAACATCATGGATATTTTTACACTTAAAAATGTTGAATTTTTTTGTGCCAAAAAATGGAACATTTGTGGGAAGTTTTAATTCATTACTTTATTTTGAAGAAAAAGTTATTGTATACTTCTGGAAGCTTATGGTGAACATGTTCCATCTCAAGATATTTGTGATTGCTGATTTACATGCTTTAAAAGTGATGATTTCAATGTGAAAGACAAAGAATGTCCAGGTCAGCCAAAAAAGTTTGAAGACCAACAATTACAAGCATTGTTGGATGAATATGCATGTCAAACTCAAAAACAACTTGTAGAAAGATGAAACATTGCTCAGCAAACAATTTCTGATCATTTATAAGCAATGGGAAAGATTTTAAAGGAAGGAAAATGGGTGCCACACCAACTGAATGAAAGATAAATGGAAAACGAAAAGTCATCAGTAAAATGTTGCTTTAAGGTCACAAAAGCAAGTCTTTTTTTGTATAGAATTGTGACTGGTGATGAAAAGTGGATTTATTTTGAGAATCCCAAATGCACAATATCATGGGTTGATCCAGGTCAATCATCAATATTGAACACAAGGCCAAATCACTTTGGAAAGAAGACAATGCTCTGCGTTTGGTGGGATCAGCAAAGTGTGGTGTATTATGGGCTTCTAAAACCAGGTGAACCATTAATACTGACAGCTACCAACAACATATAATCAATTTAAACCACACTTTGATCGTGAAATGACCAGAATGTTCTAGAACATAAGACAAAGTAATTTTGTTTCATGATGATGCACCATCACACACTAGAAAACCAGTTAATGGCACATTAAAAGATCTTTGACTGGGAAGTATTAACCCACCTGCTGTATTCACCAGACCTCTCTCCTTCAGATTACCACTTGTTCCCATTGATGGCGCATACACCTTCTGAGCATCATTTCAAAACATACGAAGAAGTGGAAAGTGGGGCCTCTGAATGGTTTGCCTCAAAAAAAGAAAAATTCTATTGGGACAGTATCTACAAATTATCTGAAAGATGGGGGAAATGTGTAGCTAGCGATGGACATTACTTTGAATAAAGCACTTTTAATGTTTCTCTCAAAATTATTGTCTTTCTTTGATTACAAAATCTGCATTATTAACCAGTACAGCTGGTATATCTCTATCTCTCTATCTCTATCTCTGTCTCTGTCCCTGTCTATCTCTCTCTCTGTCTCTCTCTCTGTCTATCTCTGTCTCTCTATCTCTATCTCTATCTCTATCTCTATCTCTATCTCTATCTCTATCTCTATCTCTATATAAAAGGCTGATATGGTAAGTGTCCTTCCCTCTATCCGGGTAATGATGTTTCCTTTCAGTGCCCAGCTTCCTCTCCCTGGTGACTAGACTCCTTGCAATTTCTTCAGCTCAGTAACATGACTTGCTTTATAGCCAGGTAGTAACACTTTACACTGTAACAAATGTCTGTGAAGCATTTTCCCATGCCTCATCTCATTTGATCCTCACAGAAGTCCTAGAGTGGGTAGATAGGAGATTAGGTGGAATCCTATTTTATTTTCATTAGATGGAAAATAGAGATTTAGAAAGGTTAGATACTCAACTGAAAAGAAGTAAGTAATGCTGGACCTTGAAAATGACTTCAGGTTTTCTCACCACACAGAATATAGTCAAACACTGCTGCAGTTAAATATTTTACCCTTTGTTCTTCCTGCATGATCTATAATAATAATATGCTTTATGTTGGTATTTATTGTTGTGTTACTGACAATTACCTGAAAGAGAAGTTGGGATGTTTCACTGGGCTGGACAAAGGTTAGTTATATCAGAAAGCAGGTCTAATTAAGCAAGTTTGTTCTATATCTATAAAAGGCTAAGTTGACTTGCGCATGCACGATATATATAAAGCTCTTGCTGGTGCCAATTGCATGTGTGTGTTTCCATCTGTCATTGTTGATAGTGAATTTGGTTGACACTTCTGTTATAGAGAAAGGGAAAATAGCAATATTAAAATATTTCTTCTAATTAATTTCCTTTCAATGTATATGAATTTGTGCACTGGGTCAATAGTTTTATACATATAGTTGTTTAATCTTCCTTAAAGGAATCAGAAAAACCAATCCATACTTGTACCTGGATTCTACTACTATAGGTGACTCTCATTTGTTAACATACTTCTTGAATTTTTAAAAAAACTGCAAGAAGCTTTTACTATACAATTAGGACATTTATTTATTTATTTTTTAAAATATATTTTTATTGATATCAGAGAGGCAGAAAGAGGGATGGAGAGATAGAAACATCAATGATGAGAAAGAATCATTGATCTATTGCATCCTGCATGCCCCATACTGGAGATTTAGCCCAAAACCCAGGCATGTGCCCTTGACCAGAATTGAAACGAGGACCCTTCAGTCTGCAGGCCAATGCTCTATTCACTGAGCAAACCCATCCAGGGCCATTTTTTAATTTTTAAAATATTTTCAGTGATTTCAGAGAGGAAGGGAAAGGGCGAGAGAAATAGAAACATCCATGATGACAGAGAATCATTGATTGGTTGTCTCCTGCACTCCCCACACTGTTTTGACCAGGAATAGAACTGTGACCTCCTGGTTCATAGGTTGACACTCAACCACTGAGCCACACCAGCTGGGTGTCCTGGACTTTATACAACTAGAACTCTATTACTATTTAGACAGGGTAATGTGACTCCATGAGACATTGGCTGGGGGTAAAATATGGATTTTTACGTGTACAATAAAACTTGTATTATGTAGGTTGATGCATGTTTTTCATTTCTAAGAAAGGCAATTTCCTGTTGGATGGGGGAAAGGAACCACCAGTGAGCAGTAAATAATTGAATGGAATAAAACCCCATCAGTTTATGATAATTTATCTGGTTCTTGACCACATTTTCACTTGTTGACAGTGAATATCTTCAACTCAAACCTCCTTTTCCTGCTCAACTAAAAATGGATAAATATACTAACTCCTAGGAAAATATGGCAAAGTAGGCATTTTCATTTCTATTTTAGCTTTCTGGATATATACAGTGTAGTCTTTTTCTTTTCTTTTTTTCCTAACCACATCTGTCCCAACAGCATTACATTTTAAAGTATAATGTCCCCTTTCAATCACTGTGACTGCCAACTTTATCATCTGTGAAAGCTTCCCTAGAGGTTGGTCTCTTCAGAAGCAGAGATATTTCCTAACTGATCTAACACAACTTTTTTTTTTTTTTATCGGAGGATTTGTCTAAAAACATAAATTATACTATTTTTTCTCACACACTTTTCTAAACAATGTGGATTTCGCCTCAACATATTTCTTCCTTACCCAGGGGTGTTCTTAGAGGTCAGCCAGCGAAAAGTACAGAAGCCCCAGGAGAACTCCAGGGCCTCAGAGTCAGTGTAAACCACTTTTGCTATTTACATTATAAAGTGATGTGATTAAAAGCCATTTCTAGAGAAAAATGCTTTCCTGATTATGTTGCAGTTCTGCCATTACCTTGAGAAAAAGAGCACAGCTGGGGTGAGCTTTGGATGCCTTAAGACCTTGATTTTATGACAGATTAGAAGGAATCTGTTATAGTAGGTTTTCGCTGATAAATTTACTTTTCTCCATGTATAAGTAGCACAGTTGACAGCTAGTTTTGTCAAATACGGCATCACTAAAATAATGGCTCAATGGTCATTTTGTAGAGAGATTGGCGTAATCATAAGTCAAGGCCAAATATACTGATATTACCGTGGTACCTCTTTGGAAACACTTAATGCCTGCCATGTTCAATGGTGGACAATAGATGAGTAAGATTTAATAGCTATTATTTCCATCCCTCCAGGCTCGGGAGCATTCTCTAGAGCTATAATAGAGCAATAAAATGAGATTTAAAAGTATCCCACATGCTTTATATATGTAATTTTGTATTTTAGCATGTAACCTTGAAGTTGGTTACTTCTGAGACCTACCTCGTCCTCATTCTTCCCCAAGTTGTCATTCAGTTCCAGGATCCTCTTGGCTTTATTTATTGATTTATTTAGCATTGTAGATGATATTTATTAAAGCTGGGGACAGTGAAACAAGAAAGGGCCTAGGATAGCGGGAGAAAGACTAGGTGGGGAAATGAGTCTCTCTGTGCTCACTAAGAGGTGAGAGAAAAGCCCTAGCCGCTGTAGCTCAGTTGGTTGGACTGTCTTCTGGTGCATCAAAGGGTCACAGGTTAGTGCCCCTCACCATCCTACATTTTTTTTCTGATATTTTCTTTTTATTTAAATATATTTTATTGATTTCTGAGAGGAAGGGAGAGGAAGAGAGAGTTAGAAATATCAATGATCTGCTGCCTTCTGCACATGGCACAACCTGGCCATGTGCCCTGACTGGGAATTGAACTCTGACCTCCTGGTTAATAGGTAGATGCTCAACCTCTGAGCAACATGGGCTGGGCTGATCTTTGCTTGTTCATACAATGAGATTACCATTCACTTAACTTTTAACCTAATATTTGGGAGTGATTTTTGTCTCCTCTTTCCCTATGGTCTTTTATCCTTCTCCCCCTCTCTCTCCCTCCTTCTTTCCCTCTGTTCTTCTATCAAACTAGCCACAAAGTCCTGATATTTATGTCTCCAAAGATGGTCTTTTTACAAAATATGTTTTTATTGATTTTTAGAGAGAGAGGAAGAGAGAGAGTCGAGATAAAAACATTGGTGAGAGAGAAACCTAATTGATTGGCTGCTTCCTGCACACCTCCTCCTGGGGGTCGAGTCTGTAACCCAGGCACGTGCCCTGACCAGGAATCTAACCAGTGACCTCTTGGTTCCTGGGTCAGTGTTCAACCACTGAGACACACAGGCCTAGCTCCTAAAATGTTCGTCATTCTATTTTCTCCTCTGCAGTCTTTTGGAGGCTACTAGGATTCCAAATCCTCATAGTTTCTCACGTGAACCCATTTCTTCTATATGAGCTTCCACATTCCACTCTCATCACCTTTATAGTCCAGTCCGTTTTTACTCTGCCATCAGTGTCATTGTTCTCAAATGCAACTGTCCTATCCATCTCCTGTTTGAGAGTGCCTTCTTGCTTTCCATTCAGTGCCTTCAGTTAAAGTCACTGCCCTGTGTAGCAGATTAAAGATGGCCCTATATTGTTTGAACGCTTCCCATTGAGAAATGGGCTTTATGTTAAGTTCCATTGAATATAGGTAGGTTCTATGCCTGTTTTGACTTAAAAAAATGACTCAAATAATGCTATTGCAGTTTCTGGGTCAAGGAGTTAAGAGATTACCTGTGAGTGTTTCCTGTGTCTTGGACCATTCACTCTTGGGACATAGCTGCCATCCATGAACAGTTCAAGCCATGTGGAGAGGCCAAGGGTCGATGCTCCCATTGACATTTCCAGCTTTGTTCTCAGCATCAATTTCCAGCCATGAGAGAGCCATTTGAACATCCAGCCCAAGTCATTGAGCTATCAGAGGGACTGCAGCCCCAGCCAGCCAACATTTGGCCATGAAAGCATGGATCTAAAGAAAACAAAACAAAACAAAACAAACAAACAAACAAAAAAACACACAAAGAATGTGCTTAGTCATCCGAGGGCAGTGGTCAGCAAACTCATTAGTCAATAGAGCCAAATATCAACAGTACAACAATTGAAATTTCTTTTGAGAGCCAAATTTTTTAAACTTAAACTTCTAACGCCAGTTCTTCAAAATAGACTTGCACAGGCCATGGTATTTTGTGGAAGAGCCACACTCAAGGAGCCAAAGAGCCACATGTGGCTCACAAGCCACAGTTTGCTGACCACTGTCCTAGGTTCATCTATACTAATAAAAGCATAATATGCTAATTAGATCAGACAGCTGAATGACCTTCCAGAAGTCCTTCTGGCCAAAGCCATGGTGTCAGGGACTGATGCAGAGGTAGTAAGGGGTGATCAGGCAGATAAGCAGAGTGGTTAGGGGCAATCAGGCAGGCAGGGGTGAAGTTAGGGGTATGAGGCAGGCCAGGGAGCAGTTAGGGGCTATCAGGCAGACAGGGGAGCAGGTAGGAGCAATCAGTCCAGCAGGGGAGTAGTTACGGGTGATCAGCCAGGAAGGCAAAGGTGGTTAGGGGCAATTAGGCATGTAGGAGAGCAGTTAGGGGTGATTAGGCCAATAGGCAGAGGTGGTTAGGGGCAACCAGGAAGCAGTGGAGTAGTTAGGGGTAATCAGGGTGGCAGGGGAGCAGTTAGAGGTGATCAGGCTGGCAGGTACAGTGTTTAGGGGCAATCAGGCAGGCAGGCAGGTGAGCGGTTAGGAGCCAGTGGTCCTGGATTGCGAGAGGGATGTCTGACTGCAGGAATCGGGCCTAAACCAGCAGTTGGGCATCCCCCAAGGGGTCCCTGATTGGAGAGAGTGCAGGCTGGGCTGAGGGACATCCCCCTCGAGTATCCTATAATTATCCTACAAGCATACTCTATTTTAACCTGTCTCTAAACACTTGATGAGTATTTTAGGGACTTGATATATTTGCCTGTGCTCTGCCTTTGTCTGAAATATACTTCTACTTCTAGTCCAACTAGAAAATTCTTATTTACTTCATGATTTAGCTTGTGTCACCTCCTCTGTGAGGATCTCTTCATCTTCCTCTGGGTAGAATTGGTTTCTCCTTCCTTGGAGCTCCTACTGTAGGTTGGAACACAGATCTCATTGCTCTCTGTCATAATTGTTTGTGTGATTTATCCTCATTTCCTCCTGAAGGATACCAGTAGTGATTATGTATTATTTAATTACAAGAGGCCTGGTGCAGGAATTCATGCACCAGTGGGGACCCTCGGCCTGGACTATGGAATCAGGCTGAAACAAGCTCTCTGTCATCCTCCGAGGGGTCCTGGATTGTGAGAGGGCAAAGGCCAGGCCACATGACCCCAGAGGTGCAAGATCGGGGCTAGGGAGGGACTTGGGAGGTTGGCCAGCTTGGGAAGAAATGTGGGAGGGCTCCAGGGCATGTCTGGCCCATCTTGCTCAGTCTCAATCGGCCAGACCCCAACAGCAAGCTAACCTACTGTTGGAGCATATGCCTCTTGGTGGTTAGTGCATGTCATAGCAAGCAGTTGAGTGGCCTTAGCATATCATTAGCGTATTATTTTTTGGTTGGTTGAATGGCTGACCAGATGACCAGACACTTAGCATATTAGGCTTTTATTATACACTGAGTAGCCAGATTATTATGATCTCTGAATGCATAATAATCTGGCCACTCCAAGTAGTGGATGACAGAATCCCAGCCACTACTATCTTGATTCTACCTTCACAACAAATGTCTCCACATTTGCAGAGGACGGCACAAGACAGGAGGAGTGATGTAAGACTTTCTCACTCCCTCAGGAGAAAGTGAAACGTGTCTCTTCCACTCCCTTCCACTCACAGTCCATTTGCCAGAATTATCACACAGTCCTGCCTAATTGTGAGACAGCCCATTACACAGGGAGAAGAAAGTAACCAGATTTGTTGAGTACTAAGAATCTCTTTTATTTCTTAGCCCTGTAGCATATTGGGAGGTTTATATTGTAACTGGTTTTTGATCTGTTAGTTTTGTAAGAATTTTGATCAGATGCAATAAAATCTGGTTGCAATTCTAGATAGACTACATTGCTTCTAAGATCCCCTAACTAACATTTTGTGGTAGTTAGGAAATTCATTAAGAGAAATGGAAGTGTAGATGAAATTTCTGTCCTGTTCAAGGGATGACTGATCAGTAAGATCAGCCTAAAAATGGATGCTATATATCTGTAGTTTGTTCTTTGAGCCTACAGTGTGGATTATTTTCTTAGATTGATTTTGGGCTACATGAACTTGATATATAGCGGAGTATATTTTTTATCAAGATTTGGCTTTGATATCAAATAATTACACATACTAAACGTGTCTTCAACTTGTTCTCTATTCCCACTTTCAAGAATGTCCCCTCCTTTTCTTATCTTTGATGTAGTGTTATTTAGCTTACGAAATCCGAGTAGGAGACAAAGTGTTATTCAAAGTTTAGATCCTGTCTCAGTCGTTTGGGCTTGTGTCAGGTTTCCCAAATGCCATATTTGCATTTTCTATCTAATAATTGCAGGAAAAAGGGTCAAGGAGAGGAAGCAATAAGTAGGGGAACATCTGGGTCCTATTGTGTAGCTACAATCAGTGCCATCATTAATCTTTGAGATCCTCGCCCCCATTTACTAACAAACAGCGAGTTCATCCAGAGTAACACAGCAATCAAAGTTAAGTGGGGAAGTTAATTGGAACCCAGCAGCCTTCTTATCCCCAGTTTGCAGCCATTCCTCTGTGTTAAGCACAAACATACGCAATGAGCCTGTCTGTCTTTTTGACTAAGAAGGAGAGATGGAAAGAAGTGGTTGAAAAGAAGATGATGAATTTAGATTTTGGAGTTTCCTTGTGTGTTTTCCTCTCAGGTTGGAGACTTAAGCCACTGTGCCTTGAAGAGAAGAGGACCAGGGATTCCCTGATGCTGCTCTTACCTCTTTTTGATCTTAGGGAGTTGGAGGCACACGATTTAGCAGCTTTCCACCAGGGGAGGAACGGAGGGAAGAGAGAGGTGGGGTGAACACTAATAGTCTCCACAAATTTTCCTTGATCCTATATACATGTATTTTAACTTTTGGTCTTGTTAATCGAAAAAACATTCAAAGCTGTAAAGAATTTTTGTGAGTTTATTTGAACCAAACTGTCGACAATTGCCATGAAACAGAATCTCAGTGGATTGGGATCATGCTCCAGAGAATGGTTGTTTTTCATCTAATTTATACATTGCAACCAAAGGAGGAGATGTAGGGGGGTAACATGAAATCCATTGGTGATAGATTAGAAAGGTGAGGGGGTGGGGAGCAAAGCAGAGGTGGGGTGTGGGAGTGGAGAGCAGGGGAGTGTGTGTGGAGGGAAAGAAACCTCTGGGATTGGATAAAAAGTAAAATGATAGACACATACTTCTTTTACTTAGGTGGGTGCAGGATGGTTAATAGTCAACAATTAACATAATAATAACAATGAAGGAATTTATGTTATTTATGTCCTGGTGTGTAGGGCATTTGGTTGTGTCCTGAGGGGTCCCATAAAAAGGGAAGTTACTTCGAGACTGGTTTGGCTCAGTGGATGGAGCATCAGCCTGCGGACTGAAGGGTCCCAGGTTCAATTTTGGTCGGGGGCATGTACCTTGCATGAGGGCACATCTCCAGTGTGGGGTGTGCAGGAGGCGGCTAATCGATATCTCTCTCTCATCGATGTTTCTGACTTTCTATCCCTCTCCCTTCCTCTCTGTAAAAAATCAATAAAAAATATTTTTTTTAAAAAAGAGAAGTTACAAGGTACTCTGACATTTCAATATGTTATCTTAGATGCAAAAAGACAATAAACTCAGTTAAAGTAAAGGCTGACTTTACCTTGACCCTAGGAGGTGACTCCCCACTCTAACTGCTTTTAGTTAAAGTTTAATTTCAGACCATCCTTTGTGGTTACTTAGGTCTTGAGTTTGCAAGACTGCCAGCAGACCTTCCCTGAGCTTGTCAGGTCAGCATGTGGCCTCTTTCATCCACAGTCTTCACTAGCCTGAATCAGTTCATATACACTGAGTGACCAGATGATTATGCTCTCTGAGCACATAATAATCTGGCCACTCAGCATGTATCCTATATAATAAAAGCCTAATATGCAAATTGTCCCTTCAACAAAGAGTTCGACCAGCAGGCAGGCCAGCCAATCACCCATGTTCCCTCCCCCTGACCAGGCTGGCCGGACCCCACCCATGCACAAATCCATGCACTGGGTCTGTAATATATATATACTAGAGGCCTGATGCACGAATTCATGCAAGGGGCTTGGGGACCCTGCCACAGTGGCAGCCTCTGCCTTGGCCCTGGCCTCTGGGACTTTGTCTGGAAGGACCTCTGGTCTAATTAGCATATTATGTTACACACACACACACACACACACACACACACACACACACACTGGCCAGATTATGCGTTCAGAGATCATAATAATCTGGCCACTCAGAGTGTGTGTGTGTTTGTGTGTGTGTATAGGCATGTGCCCTTGACCAGAATGGAAACCAGGACCCTTCAGTCTGCAGGCTGACACTCTATCCAGTGAGCCAAATCAGCTATGGCTTGAATAAGTTCTTAAGATGGCTGGTGTGCTCTGCTTCTCCTCCATGGTTTCTGTGAGAGTTTGCCTCACACAGGGATAGAATAAAACTCAGGGTCTTTGGTCATCAGCTTGCCTTTCATTCCCACCCCCGCTGTGTCTGTTAGGAAGAGGGTCCATGCACAGGCATGTGGATGTCCCATCTGGACTCACTCCACATCTTACTAACAACTGCCTGTTGCCTTAGGGGTGTGCCTCCTGCAACTCAACTCATGGAAGTCTAGCTTCAGGGGGACTAGACTTATGCAAGTGATTTACTTTAGACTTTGGGAATTCTAGGTCTTTGATATACCAGGTATAGGGAGAGAATGGGTTCCAAGTGGACATCTTGATAAAAACATCAATGATGAGAGAGAAACATTGATTGACTGCCTCCTGCACACCCCCTACTGGGGATTGAGCCTGCAACCCAGGCATGTGCCCTGACCAGGAATTAAACTATGACCTCTTGGTTCATAGGCCAACACTCAACCACTGAGCCATTCCAGTTGGGCCACTGGAACCTTTAGATTCCTCATCCTATACAGAGGGTCATGGCCAGAGGAAGGCCAGAGCTGCTCCTCTAAAGTGAGAACCCAGAGGAGAAACCAAGATGGCAGCATAGGTGAACACCTAAGCTGCTGCCTTGCACAACAATTTCAAAACTACAACTAAAAGACAGAATGGAAACCATCCAGAACCACAGGAAAGCTGGCTGAGTGAAGATTCTACAACTAGAAGGAAAGAGAGGGGCTTACAGAGACTCAGAGGAGCTGCAAAAAGCTGAGGTACAAAGACACGCTCATGGAGAGAACAGGCCAAGGAGGGTATGGCTGGCTTCCTCTAGTGGGAAAGAGGTGGAAAATCCCAACTGCACTGAACCCCAGCTACAGGCGAGACTCATAGGGGGAGTCTGGACTGTTGTGAAAGGAAGGAGTGCACAGAAACTTAGGGGAGCCGTGAAAGACAGAAGTCTGGGGGCTTGCGAAAGTGCACACACAGAGGGATGACTGTTGATTGTGCCTGCCTTCCTCTAGCAGGAGGAAAACAGAACCTCCAAACAGCACTGAAGTCCATGTCCAACTGCACTGAACCCCAGTTTCAGGTGAGACCCTGGGGACCCAGACTCATACAGGTCCCTAGAGCCCACGGGCGCATGCACGCGAAAGGCAGCAGTCTGGAGGCAAATGCGCATGAGCAGACACAGCTGATCCTCACAACCAATTGGCTTGAAGGTCAATTTCCCCCCAGTGATACCAACAACAATCCAGACTTAACTACAACAAGGCTGTACACACAGTCCACAAAGGGGTGCACCAAGAGTGTCCACCTCAGGTAACTGGGGAGGCAGAGCTACTGGCCATATAGGACACTTAGCATACAAAGCTACTCTACCAACTCAGGGAAGCAGCTAAATATGCAGACTAAAGAACAGATCACAAACAAAAGAAATGGAGGAAAACAAACGAATGGATATAGAGTTCAAAACCACGGTTATAAGGTTTTTTAAGAATTTCCTAGAAAAAATGGATAAATTTAGCGAGACCCAAGAGGAGATGAAAAAGAACCAACTAGAAATTAAACATACACAGACTGAAATAAAAGATATTATACAGAAACCTAACAGCAGACCCGAGGATGGCAAGAATCAAGTCAAAGTTTTGAAATACAGCCAAAACTCGTCTGTGGATAGAGCGTCAGCCTGCAGACTGAAAGGTGCTAGGTTTGATTCTAGTCAAGGGCACATACCTTGGTTGTGGGCACATCCCCAGTGGGAGGTGTGCAGTAGGCAGCTGATCAATGTTTCTCTCTCATAGATGTTTCTAGCTTTCTATCACTCTCCCTTTTCTCTGTAAAAAAAAATCAATAAAATATATTTTTAAAAAGGGAAAAAAAAAAGATTTGAAATACTCCACTAGAAAAACAAAAAGAAAAAAGAATAAAAAAATGTTAAGATATTGTAAGGAGCCTTTGGGACAACTTCAACCGTACCAACATCAGAATTATAGGGGTGCCAGAAGAAGAGAGAGAGCAAGATACTGAAAACCTTTTTGAAGAAATAATGACTGAAAACTTCCCCTACCTGGTGAAAGAAATAAATAGACTTACAAGTCCAGGAAGTGCACAGAACCCCAAGCAAAAGGAATCCAAAGAGGACCACACCAAGACATCATAATTAAAATACCAAAAGCAAAAGACAAAGAGAGAATATTAAAAGCAGCAAGAGAAAAACAGTTAATTACCTACAAGGGAGCACCCATATGACTGTCAGCTGATTTCTCAATAGAAACGATGCAGGCCAGATGGGAGTGGCAAGAAATATTCAAAGTAATGAATAGCAAGAACCCACAACCAAGAATACTCTATCCAGCAAAGCTATCATTCAGAATTGATGGGCAGATAAAGAGCTTCACAGATAAGAAAAAACTAAAGGAGTTCATCACCACCAAACCAGTATTATATGAAATGGTGAAATATTTTCTTTAAGAAGAGCAAGAAGAAAATGGTAAAGGCAAAAATTATGAACAACAATTACATATGTATCAACAAGTGAATCTAAAAGTCAAGTGAATTGAAAATCTGATGAGTAGAATACACTGGCAAATATAATAGAATCAGGGGCACAGAAAGGAAGTGGACTGATAATTCTCAGGGGGAAAGGGGTGAAGGGTGTATGGGGAGAAACTGGACAAAAATCATACAATGGGTGGGAGGTAAGGGCGGAGGGAGAGGTGGGAACCCGGTGGAGGGGAAAAAAGAGGAACAATTGTAATAATCTGAATATTAAAGTTTTATCAAAATTAAAAAAAAAATAAAGTGATAACCCAGGACAGGGTTAGTAGTGATGACCAATGTTATTCTTTGATAAACTTTAGCTGGAAGCAACAGGTATTAATTAAATTAGACAAAAACACAGGTGGTAGGGGGCGATAGTTGAACCTGTTTGTTTTATATATAATCAGTATTCCAAAGATAACATGGAAATTACCTACTTATTTGGCCACTCCATTACCTTAAGTAATGAAATTTGTTGATACTCTGAAACTTCAAGGATCGGCCTATATTTTCTCACAAATTGGAAAAACTCCAGAATAATAGCTTTTATCCTATTTTACTCCTGGGGGATTACAAATGCGTCACCTAGAAGAAAGGTAGGCATAGGTATGCGGGAATAGGTATTAATACTGTCCTCTAAGTCTAAGTAACTCTTTAAAAGTGTGGTGAATGGCATCCTTGTATCTTTCTTTCTCTTACTAAGAAAAAAGCTAAATAAACAGCAGAGGAATGTAAATCTGTCTTCTTCTTTAGCTTTCACTGGAAGCGACAGACCCTAAGTTGAAGGCATTTTTGAGCCTTCTGTCTTAATACTATAATTAATGTTGCATGTACTATGGCTCATTAGGAATACAGAGAATGACCCTGAGACTAGGTTGCTGGCTTTTCTGAGAAACTTCTTAAATGTGAAAACATTACTGTACATCAGTGATACAATGCCTTCCACTCCCATCCACTGGTAATGAAACAAAATTAATCTCCTTCACTCATTTCTGTCATTTAGTCACTCATTTGAATATGATGAAATAACATTTTCTTTTGCCTATGGAACAAACTTTTTTCTCTTACTGTATTTCAAAATGCTACTTTAGCACTGTGCATAAAATCATAAACTAGAGTTGAAACTTTGGATCTTATCTCAGTGAACTCAAGCTTCATCAGTAGTAGTGCTAAGAGATGGATACTTGCCCAGCTGGCGTGGCTCAGCATTGAGTATCTCTCTATCATTTTTCTATTCCAGTCAGGGCACATGCTTAGGTTGCTGGCTCAGTCTTCAGTGTGGGGTGTGCAGGAGGCAGCCAATCAATGATTCTCTCTCATCATTGATGTTTCTATCTCTGTATTCCTCTCCCTTCCTCTCTAAAATCAATAAAAAATATGTTTAAAAAGAGAGATGGGTACTTTCCTTCCCTTCTTACTCTGAATTCTGAAACAAAGTCCAGAAAAAAAAAAGTCCCATTTTTTTTTCTGAGTCAACTTCTCTCTCATCATTGATGTGTCTATCAAGGATGTCCACTTTTTGGGCCAGCCATTCCCATCATTGGCAGTATAGATTTTTATCTGTGACTTCAGAGCAATAGGGTAATGCATAGATAACCCACACATCTAAACAGAAAGGCACATCTATGCAGGATTTGCTTTAGAGATGTTCAATCCAATATTTTAACTTTCTATTCCCATTTTTCCTAATCTCATATTGGAGCTGAATGCTACTTATATACTGTCAAAGCTCTCTACATGTCTTCATCCAACACTCATCACATGTCATTATTGCTGCTTTACTTCTCTATAACCATCAATGGGCTGAAAGATCTTTAAGATGTAGAAATACTGTGTTCCTTGTATAAACTCCTGCTTATGAGAGAGGTACATGTAGTCTATCCTATCTAATAAAAGAGTAATCTGCAGATTGACCATCACTCCAAGACACAAGGTGACTGCCCTCATGTGGACACAAGATGGCCACCACAAAATGGCCAGCAGGGGGAGGGCAGTTGGGAGGGACCAGGCCTGCAAGGGAGGGAAGTTGGGGGTGATCAAGCCTGCAGGGGAGGGCAGTTAGGGTTGACCAGGCTGTCAGAGGAGGAGATTTGGGGGGAACCGAGCCTGCAAAGAAGGGCAGTTGGCGGGGGAACCCAGGCCTACAGGGGAGTGCAGTTTGGGGTGATCAGGCCTGCAGGGGAGGGCAGTTAGGGGCAAACAGGCTGGCAGGGGAGTAGTTAGGCATCAATCAGGCTGGCAGGGGAGTGGTTAGGGGGTGATCTGGTTGGCAGGCAAAAGTGGTTAGGGGCAATCAGGAAGGCAAGCGGGTGAGCAGTTGGGAACCAGCAGTCCTGGATTGTGAGAGGGATCCCAGATTGGAGAGGGTGCAGGCTGGGCTGAAGAACACCCCCCTGTGCACGGATTATGTGTACTGGACCTGTAGTTTATAAATAATTATTAGAGTGATTAATTAAATATTTTACACTTTATTCAAACCTCAAATCCAATGGCACTCTAATTTTGGCCACAAATTATTTTAAAGGGGATACAAATAATAAGTTCTTTTTTTTTGTTTTGAGAATGGAAGGGAGGGGGAGAGACAGAGAGAAACATTGATGCAAGAGAGTCATATCAATTGGCTGCCTCCCACACATGGCCCTGGTTGGGGCCAAAGATCGAGCCTTTGACCGGAATTGAACCCATGATCCTTTAGACCATGGCTGATACTCCAACCACTGAACAATAAGTTCTTGATTCGAATTTCTGATTATCTGCTGATACATGCTGCACATTGAAAACATGATTTTCTTCCTCTTAAACTTCCCTGGTTTTATATGTATTAACATTTTCAATCTATCATCTCAAAGTGAATACTGATGCAGTAATTCAATTGTAGACTTTTGTGACAACTCATAAATCATGGGATGGAAGTGAGACCTTTCAATTGGATTACAGCACTTTATTCTAAGAGTGTATAATTGATTGAGCAGTATATTATATTTTATAAAATTGCTTTTGCTTTTAGTATATTCAAAAGTTCTTTGCCTTTGGCTTTGTCCTTTTGACCAAAGCCCGTTCCGGAATCAGACACCAAGTAACCTACATTCCAGGAGAGAGCCCTTTGCCGTAATTTATACACTAATTCTTATATCAGTAGTCTTCAATTTTAAAAATCTGTAGTGAACTTTTAACCAAAAGCTGCCTTTCTCTGCTAACCAGAACCTTCTTAACAATTTCTTCATCTCATTCATATTTTCCTTCTCCTTTCTCCTGATAGCATTTTTTCTAATTATATATGTAGTTTTGTTTACTGCTGAAAATTTTTAAATATACATAAATTTAGAAGAGGAAAAGAGAATCATCCAGAAATGAAGTCCTGTCAACATTTGGGTAATTTTTCACATCACCGTACTGCTTATTTTTGAGTCACTCATAGAGAAAGACTAGTAATGCTTTGTCACGGTTACCTCAAATATTTCCCCCTGATTTACTTTTAATTTTTGACTTTAAATTTTAGTGCCAACATTTTAAACATAGAAACTTTTCTTTTTGTTGTGCCATAAATTATATTGTTCTATTTATTTTACTGCTTTTAGGCTTAAAAATGATATTTTCACACAGAGTGCATATATTTATTTTCTAAGGTTTCAGTTTCTATAGTTCACTGTATAATCCACATGTAATTTAATAATATGACTATATTGATTATTTCCTAGTAGCCAATATCCTTTGAGTTATATTCAATTTTGTCCATATTTTTTATTGATTTACAGTCTTTCTCTAAACAAATATTAGTCTTTTAAACACTAGTATCTGTTTAAAAGCTACTCCAGTTTTATATGATTGTCTGTTATTCTTGTGCTAATATAATACTATATTATTATAATTTGTATAACTAATGTTTAATATAGGTATTTCCCCTATAACCTTTTCTCTCCCCCAAATTTTGTTAGCTATTTTTAAAAAAATATATTTTATTGATTTTTTACAGAGAGGAAGAGAAAGGGATAGAAGGTTAGAAACATCGATGAGAGAGAGACATCCATCAGCTGCCTTCTGCATGCCCCCCACTGGGGATGTGCCTGAAACCGAGGTAAATGCCCTTGACAGGAATCGAACCTGGGACCTTTCAGTCCCAAGGCCAATGCTCTATCCACTGAGCCAAACCAGTTTTGGCTGTTAGCTATTTTAACCTCTTCTTTCTTGCTAAATGTTGGGCTAATTTTTATAAAGATTCAAATAACCATATTAGGATCCTGATATTGTTCTATTACTATAAGTTAACCTGGAAATAGTTGACATGTAGATGAAATATGCATTCATTATGCAGTAGCGCCCCCTTATCCTGGGTTTCATTTGCACAGTTTCATCTGAAAATATTCAATGGAAAATTTCAGAAATAAACAACTCAGATGTTTTAAGCGAGTGCCATTTTGAGTAGTGTGATGTGATATTCTGAGTCCTATGTCATACAGCCTGGTATGTGAATCATCCATTTGTACCACATCTCAGTACCGAAGAGATTTCCAGCCTACTGGCCACTTAGTAGCCATCTCAGTGGTCAGATCCACTGTCATGGCACCACAGTGCTTGTGTTCAAGCCACCCTTATTTTACTTACTTATGGCCCCAAAGTGCAAGAGTAGTGATGCTGGCGCTTCAGATAGGCCACAAAGAGGCCATAAAGTGTCTCCTTTATGTGAAAAGGTAAAAGTTCTTGACTTAAGAAAAGGAAGTCAAGAAGTTAAGAAAATGTTCCTTCCCATTTTATAAGGAAAGAAAATCACCTGTTGAGCTTGCTAAGATGTACAGTAAGAATGGCTCGTCTCTCCATGAAATTGTGAAGAAAGAAAAGGAAATCCATGCCAGTTTTGCACTTCAAAGTACAAACGTCACAGCCACAGTGCAGGTTAAGTGCTTAGTTAAGGTGGATAAGGCATTACATTGGTGGGTGGAAAACTTGAACAGAAAATATGTTTCTATTGACAGAAGTATTGCTCCAGAAAACGTTGAGCCTTACGAAGACTTCACAAGGGATCTCCTGAAATGAGTGACACCGAGCCATTTCCTGCAAGCACCGTATAGTTACACAGATTCAGGAGTGGGTCTGCCATTGCATCATCTCATATCAGTGACAAGAAGGGTGAGTATAGTACAATAAGATATTTTGAGGGGCGGGGGAAGGTCACATTCATATAATTTTTATTATTATATATTGACGTAGTTCTATTTTATTATTAGTTATTGTTAATCTCTTACTGTGCTTAATTTATGAAATAAACTTTATTGTAAGTATGTATGTATAGGAAAAAAACATAGTATATATAGGGTTTGTGTCTTGGAATGTATCCCCTGTGGATAAGGGGGGATTACTGTATTACAATATTTATATATAGAATATTTAGTCAGTTTTTCTATAAAATATGCTGTCTCTCACAGAGTTTTTCTGTTACTAATTTATTCTATAGAGCCTATATATTTTGGGTGAAGATATTTCCAAGTAAATTAGATATGTTTGTTGTTCTGATAACAAAATCCAACTTTATTTCTCTATTTTGTATTTTAAATAATTAATGCTGGTAGGTTGAAAAATATTTGAAGACATACTTGGTTTATTTCAGTATGTATACTAGTATATAGGGTGTCCCCCAAACTGTATACATACTTTAATAGCTGATAACTCCTTTTCAGATTTAACTGTTTTGGCATAATGGGTGAAAACAGACTAAACTTTTAACAAAGAAAATTTATTCACTAGACTTCTAAAAAATATATATATATGTTTTTTACAGAGAGGAAGGGAGAGGGATAGAGAGTTAGAAACATGGATGAGAGAGAGACATTGATCAGCCGCCCCCTACAGGGGATGTGCCTGCAACCAGGATAAATGCCCTTGACCGGAATCGAACTTGGGACCTTTCAGTCCACAGGCTGACACTCTCTCCACTGAGCCAAACCGGTTTTGGCATATTCACTAGACTTTTTTATGGGGACACAGAAAAGATAAAGTTTATGGCACAAAAGCAGCAACAGTCGATAAATAGAGAACACACAAATACTGAAAGAAATGATTCTTGATGTGTAGGATTCCACTGCTTTGTGTTATTAGCTAGTACCTGGACCAGAGCAGTCATCAGTTTGAAAAAACTATTCATTTCTGTAGACTCTTTTAAATTTTGAAAAGGAACTGTATGTTAATAAACACCGACTTTATAAATTCAAAGTGTGTATACATTTTGGGGGACACCCTGTATTTAGTATAAAATGAGTGATATGAGCAGTAGGTTTGATTCAGAGGAAGAAGTCAGTATAGACGGCCATAGTTGGCTAAATTTGTAAGGAAAAGGATTTTTTTCCATAAAATATATTTTTATTAAGAGAGGAAGAGAGAGGGAGAGATAGAAACATCAATTTTGAAAGAGAATGATTGATTGGCTGCTTCCTGCATGCCCCACACTGCGGATTGAGCCCACAGCCTGGGCATGTGTCCTGACTGGGAATCAAACCATGACCTCTGGATTCATAGGTTGACATCAGCCACAGGCCGGACAGGAGAAGGATTTTTTAAATGGATGAAAAAGATTAGGCCATTCCAGACAGTTCAGGGCAAACGGAGTTGTGGATATGAGCAAGCTGTATTCAGGCACAGTGAACAAAGTGTCTAACTTTTGTTAGTGGCTGGGAAAGAGAGAAGTACTGAAAATGTGGAAAAATTGGGACACTAGCTAAGGGCTATAATTCCAATGGCATTGTATTCACACAAGAGTAGATAATCATCAGCAAAGTGTCTGTTCTTGAAATGGCATGCCTAAAGTGCCATTTTTGAAAGGTAATCTCTAAGGTGATGCTTGGGTTTTGTTTATTAGTCTGCTCAGACTACCATAAAAAACACCACACACTGTGCGGCTTAAACAACAGACATTTATTTCTCCCACTCTTAGAGGCTGGAAGTCCAAGATCAAGGTGCAGGTGAGGGCTCTCTTCCTGGCCTGCAGAGAGCGGCCATGTTCTATAGTTTTCCTTTACCTACCTTTCGTGTTCAGACTAATTCCATTTATTCACAATTTGTGCTCAATAGTACTCTTATCTTTGCTCAATTTTAATCGTATCTTTGCGTTAGCTTCTCAATCTTCCCATCCATGTCTGACAAGGCTTAAAGATCATCTTCGACATCTTATTTAGCTTCATTAAAAATATATATATATATTTTATTGATTTTTTTACAGAGAGGAAAGGAAAATGATAGTTAGAAACATTGATGAGATCAGAAACATTGATCAGCTGCCTCCTGCATACCCCCTACTGGGGATGTCTACAACCAAGGTACATGCCCTTGACTGGAATGGAACCTGGGACCCTTCAGTCTGCAGACCAGGACTCTATCCACCAAGCCAAACCGGTTAGGGCTATTTTTTGTTTGTCTTTGTACTCCTTCTTTATCAGAAAAACTTTCTCAGGGTGTTCCTGCATATTTTCAACAGCTTGATGAATTAGGAGAATCTAGATCTTAAAAAAAAAAAAAAGGTTGGTCAAGAAAAGTAGGAATTCTATAATATACTTAACCTTAGTACTGAGTTTTCTTAAAATATGTACATAATCCCTTGGGTTTATCAGTCACTGGTTTTATAAAAGGAAATCTAGCTTCCACTGTTTAACTTAGAAATAAACATTGAAGTTCTGGGGCTTAGTTTATTTTCTTGTCAAGATCTTTAATAGCTCTTCTTTTGTGAGTGTATGTGAATGTACTTGACTATTATGATAAAATCCATCTAATTAGCTATCAATATTTGACAGTGCACTTTTGAGCAGTGCCATTCATTCAACTCAACAGAGCAGTCATTTCAGTCAAAGAAACCATACCACCCATTCAAATGAAAGAGTACTGCCAAAATTCTGTTAGCTAATATACCTCATTAATATTGTGACTGAGACTGTCAATATCCATTCTCAAAGCGATCGGTGTTTAGAAGTTATCCTGAATAGATAAGAATGAGTGTATATTTATATTTTGTTGGCATCAAACACATACCACACACAGCCTCATAAATGCCACTGAACCATTTTTCTACTTCTCTTATTTCTCAGGCCATAATAGCTCTCTTATTTAATTTCTGGGAAACTCTGAGCATATTACTTTACTTCTCTGAGTCATAGTTTCTTATTCTTTATAAAATAGGAATGTGACATTAGGCGTATCAGTCATCTTTTGTTGAATAACAAAAACAACCACAGCCAGGGCAGGTGTGGCTCAGGTACCAAGAGGTCACCTTTCAAGTACTAATCAGGGCACATGCCTGGGTTATGTGCTCTATCCCCAGTAGGGGGCGTGCAAGAGGCAATTAATGGATGTGTTTCTGTCATCTATGTTCCTATCTCACTCCCCTTTTCCCTTCCTTGCTCTAAAAATCAATACAAACATTTAAAAAAAAATCCCACAATGTTTCCAAGGCTTACAACAAAACACATTTATTCTGGTTTGCATGTCATCAGGTCAGCTGTATTCTACATGTCCCTCATTTTTCTGAGACCAGCTTCCTAGGATATGTTTTTTGTTTTTTTTTCATGGCGATGGCTAAAGCCCAGTTGTGTAAGCACATTGTAAGCCTTTGGTTTTGTGGTATCTGTCAATATCCCACTGACCAAAGCAAGTCACAAGCTCAATATCGATGGTCTGAGGAAGCGCTTCTTCCATGATGTGGGGTTGGGTAGGGAATGAAGACTTTCTGAACAACAGTCTAATATCATACATGATGATTGGGAAGATCCTATGAAATTATGTGCTGTATATGAGAACTCTTTGTTAATTGTAAGGTACTGTGCAACTATGACGTTTATAAATTTCTGTCATGATGAACTCTAGCAAGATTCCTTTTGATATTGACCTACTGCCTATTAAGAAGAGCCATGTGCAACACTTGTTAGCAGCTATTGATTTCAAATACTGAGGTATCATCGCACATTATTACAGTGGGAGGCTAAAAATCCAGAGTATCTGTTACAGTCTAGAATGTTTAAACTCCTTCTTGGCTTACCCTAAGACTTTAAATTCAAGGAGAAAGCAAGCCAAGGAAAGAGGATTACGCTTGAACAGTCTTCATGATAAAATAGTAGTAATTAGTTTGAGCAAAATCCTGTAATAGTTTTTTCACACTTTGCAGGAAACCAAATGGCAGACAGATAAAACAAATTACTTTACCCGGGGTAATTAGCAAGCCATTATAAGGTTCTGCCTGTGTGCTCCCAAGAGGACAGAGATCTTGCCCTGTTTTTCCAAGAACTTTGCTGTTTACTCCCTCATCTATGTAAAATCAACTGCGAAATCTGACAGCAACCTTTCCACAAAGGTTGGACCACCCAGAATACCTAGGGAACAATAGCAATGTTAATTGAATGATTAGGGCGGCAGGGGGAGGGCGGGGAAAGAAGCACCACGTTTTTCATTAATTTTCTTACTAGTGACCTGGTGCATGATTCATACACATTGAAAGGAAATTAATTAGAAGGTGGCCGGTAGGATGGGACTGGGCGAGAAGGGCCAGACACACCCTGGAGCCAACCTCCCTCAGTCCCTCCTCAGCATCTGCAGAGTGAGCAGGGATGGAGCCGAAACCAGCTCTGACATCCTGCAAGGGATCCTGGAGTACAAGAAGGCATTCCGCAAAGTTGCTGTCCTGCAGGGTGTGGAACGCAAATGCAAGTGTGCAGTAAACCAGATTGGGGTCCACAGTGCCCCAGCAACCACATAACCCCTGGCTGAAGGTGGAATTTCACAGCCCTACAAGGAATCCGGCTCCCTCCTTTCTGGTTTCAGGAGGCCTCACCCGAGAACTGCCGCTGCCAAGTCACTGCAGCTCGGCAGCTCCTGTGTTGAGCGTCACTCAACTTGTTTTGTCACCTTTGTTAGTCCCCGATTCACACTTCTCTTTCTGTAGATATCACACAGTTTCTAAGAATTAAGCTCTCCATGCTTATGTTCCAAGGTCTAGGACTGTAAAGTAAAATATTGTGTCTTTTAAGTCCAGAGCATTTCACTTCAGAAAAAATAACATCGCTGAAAGACAGAATTATCCTCTTGATGGAGGTCATAGAAAATTCAAATTAATTCCTAATCAAAGATGACTCAGGAAAACAGTTCACGTTAATGTTTTGATTAAAGGACACTGAGACCTTCAGGGTGAGGTTGCTGCTGACTGACAGATAAGGGCATCGCTGTGTACTGATAGTGGGGGAAGGTAAGAGCAGTGCAGGGTTCTGTTTGGACATAGCGGCTATATGACCTAGCCGTGTCAAAAGTGGCAAATCCCTAACACAATCACATTTATATATGCATATAGAGCATTAAAAATCTTCTCTAATTCACATATGCACTGCAAAGGAAAATTTATATATATTTTTATTTTTTATAAAATATGTTTTTGTTGATTTCAGAGAGGAAGGGAGAGGGAGAGAGAATAGAAACATCAATGGTGAGAAAGAATAATTGATGGGCTGCCTCCTGCATGCCCCCCACTTGGGGCCAAGCCCACAACTGGGACATGTGCCCTGACTGGGAATTGAACCATCACCTCCTGGTTCATAGGTTTACTCTTGACCACTGAGCCATGCCGGCTGGGCAAGAAATTTTATATTTTGATGGGATTGAATGTTCTCTTTTCAATGTATACAATTCTGAGAATAGTTCCTATCTTGACTACATTTTTACACTTTTGGTCTTGGAACTTCTTTTTTCAGTAAAGTAATATTTTTGAAAGTTGGTCAAGTCTTCTAAGTGTTTATCGTGTTTTCTTTATTATAAACCGTTGTATTTTAGGAATAACTGATAACTTCTTTTGAATATTTGCAGGTGCAAAGTTTGTTTTCATTCCATCCTGATTCTCAGATTCTCTCTATTCTGGGTATGCTGATTTGTTATTTTAATTAATAAGAACCAGAAAGGTTGTGATCCCAGTACATGGGAACCATTTGAGGAAGAAGAAATGCCTAGTAGGATTGTAAAGCATTGAATATACTTGCCCTCACGTTTCATGGAATGGGTGTTGGGTGTGGAAACAGGGCATCAGTCCCTGCCATATAGACAGTTTTGTTTAGAGACTAAGACCTTAAAGAGGTGGATTTTATTATTTTCTCCTTCTAAAAAAGCTGCGATTGAATTCTTTAGGCATTAAAGTGAATTGGGTATGTTCCTTTGTTAAAATCCACTAGTCACACTGTAAAGGATTAAAATTCAATTTTGTCCTTTTTTATCTGCAGACTTTGATAACATTATTTCATGACGGGCCCTAATTTTTCATGCTTCCTGGTATCCATGCCCTATAGTACTGTCCACCCACACTGACTCTGGACTTGGTCTTGGGATGGCTCGTCTAGGATGGCCTTGGATGACATAATTAGGCATCCTTCCATGCTTTTCTCACATTCCTCCAGCAATCTGGTCCAGCCACATTCTCATAGTGAAGGCAGGGATCCAAAAGAGGAGGCAGAAATGCACCATTGCTTTTTTTTTAAGTTTCAGTTTATATAAAACTTGTTATATTTTTTCATTGATAGCTCTTTTATTTTCCCCAAAGTACTTTCCTTGAAATAATTTTATACAATAAAGTTTCTAAAAATATGTTTTTATTGATTTTAGAAAGGGAAAAATGGAGAGAGAGAGATAGAAACATCAATGAGGGAGAAATATCCATTGGCTGCCTCCTGCATGCCTTGTACTGGGGAAGGACCCGACACCTGGGCCTATGCCCTGACCAAGTATTGAACTGGTGACCTCCTGATGCATGGGATGGTGCTCAACCACTGAGCAGCACTGGCTGGACTGCAGGGATTGAGCCGAAATTAAAAAATATATATATATTGTATTCCCATAGGAGCAATGTTACAAATAGCAGATTGTATTTCCCCATGGGAGCAGTCAGGGATGATTCTATCTATTCATCTTCTACTTGATATTCAGCCTATGGATGATATAAACATTCATCTAGAAACCATTTCCAGTAACTCCCCATTAAACCCAATTAAACAGGCCCTTTACAATCTGACCCTATCCTATTTAATCAATTTTATCTGTCACTATTAATTTTACAATCTACATTCTAGCTACATATTTTGGCAAACATTTCCTGAGAATGCAATACTCTTTCTTACCTCTCTGCCTATATCTGTACTGTTTCATTTACCTGGAAAACTTTTACTCCTACCACAAACTCCAACTTAAATGTCCTCTCCCACTTTCCCAGGAGAACTAGTTTATAGCAATTGTTCTAAGTATTTGTGGTATTTATAATAATTGTATCAATACAGGTAATTATAATTATTTATTTATGCGTATCTCCAAAAGCATTGTGAATATGGGAAGCCCTGGTGAGCTTCTTAATCACCATTTTGTTTCCTCTCATCCCAAATGGCAAGCACAGTGGCTCACGTTGAAGATACACTGAGTGGCCAGATTATTATGATCTCTGAACACATAATAATTTGGCCACTCAATATATATATACACTGTATATATTAGAGGCCCGGTGAATGAATTTGTGGATGGGTGGGGTCCGGCCAGCCTGGCCAGGGGAAGGGAACATGGGTGGTTGGCCAGCCTGACTGCTGGTTGAACTCCTGGTTGAGGGGACAATTTGCATATTAGCCTTTTATTATATAGGATATGTACTGAGTGGCCAGATTGTTATGCATTCAGAGATCATAATAACCTGTCCACTCAGTGTATATTTGTTCAAATGTGATTGAGAGTAAATGAATAATGATGACACTGTGTTTTAAAAGCTAAAGTGTAAGAATAGTAAGCTTCTAACTAATGAAACTTGGAAGATTTAGAACTAAGAGAAGCATTAAAGACCATTTCAGCAGCCATGATTATTATTATTTTTTTGTTTATCATCACCTGAGGATATTTTTTCCCATTGGTTTTAAAGAGAGTGGAAAGGAGAGAGAAAGAAAAACATTGGTGTGAGAGAGATACCTATTATTTTATAGATAAGGAATCAGTTGCTTAATGTTAGTTCTATATTTTAATTGATTCATTGCTCACCATTAGAATTTTATAGCATGGCTTACTTGATTTCTGTATTGATTATTCACATTTTAACCTTGAAGCTATATTTCTAGAATCCAAAAAGTTCAATAAATATATTTCTGTTATGTTTTTAAGTGGATATTAATATTATTGGATTATATTTTTGCTGTGAAATCTCACTAAATGTTACTCTACTGTCTCCTTGAAGTGGAGGGAGATAGCTACATGATTCTTCCCATTTGTAGGTGATTTATTTTTACTACTGGATGCTCAAAGGGTTCATTTTTTAAATCTTCAAAGTGCAGTAATTTCACCAAGCTATATGTTTTCATTTTTATAATTTTTTTCCAGAATACATTTCTGTACTAATATGTAGATTTGAGACTTTGTTTATTTTAGAATGGTTTTCTATTATTTTATATTGATTATTCTGCTCTCTTTCTGGCATCATCATCATCATCATCATCATCTGACCATTAGAGTTCCTTTGCCTCTCTTCCTTTATTTTTCATTTATTTGCTTTTGTCTCTTGGACTTTGTCTTATGTTTTATGTCTCTTTTCCACATTGTTGATGCTCTTAACAGAGTTTATTTTACTTCTTGCTCTTTTTATTTTAATGTAGCTTTATTATCATCTTCAATTTTTCCCTCATTTTGGTATAGCCAAATCACTTTTTGTCTCCTGCTCTTTTATTTATTATTTGAGCTATTTCTGCTAATAGTCCATATTTCTTTACTTTTTTTGAGATTATAGAGGTACTTATCAAGATTTTCCTCCAATTTCTTGGGGATAAGGCATCTGAAGTCCATCTTATATTCCTTTTGCTTGCTATGATAATTTCCCCTATATTTTTGAATATATTTCTATACAGGCCCAGTTGAACTCCTTCTACTTCTTATCTGTGGGTGGTATATAATTGCCTAATTTAGCAAATTAAAAAATTCCCCATCCATTTAAATTTTAATTTTAAAAAGATAACAGATATATTTTAATATTACAAGTATTCATTATGTAATATTTGGGACTTACTTAAGCTAGAATATTATCCTATCTAATAGAAGAGTAATATGCAAATTGACTGTACCTCTTCTATACCCACAAGCCACCTCCACCAGCCAATCAGGAGCAAGTATGCAAATTAACCCAACCAAAATGGCTGCAGCCACGGAGCAAGCAGGAGGCTTGGGTTTTCCTGGCAATGGAGGAAGCAAAGCTTCCTGTACATCCTGGCTGGCCCAGGCCTCTGCTCAAGGCTACAAAGTTTCAATTATAGAAGACAAATAAATCCCAGATACCAGGGTCTCTGCTAGAGTCTTTGGGGGCGTGGCCGGCCTGCAAACCACCACAGGCCCCTGGCCCAGGCTGTACCATGCCCCAAGGGAACCCTCACCCTGATCCAGGACACTCTTTAGGGCAAACCAGCTGGCCCCCACCTGTGCAGCAGGCCTCTATCCTGTCTAATAAAAGAATAATATCCAAATTGACCATCACTCCAACACACAAGATGTCTGTCCCCATGTGGACACAAAATGGCCACCAGGGGAAGGCAGTTGGGAGGGACCAGGGCTGCAAGGGAGGACAGTTGGGGGCAATCAAGCCTGCAGGGGAGGGTAGTTAGGGGCAATCAGGCTGGCAGGGGAGTGTTTAGGGGGTAATCAGGCTGGCAGGCAGAAGTGGTTAGGGGCAATCAGGAAGGTAGGCAGGCGATCAGTTGGGATCCAGCAGTCCTGGATTGGATCAGGCCTAAACAGGCCATTGGACATCCCTCGAGGGGTCCCAGATTGGAGAGGGTGTAGGCTGGGCTAAGGGACACCCCCCTCCCCCACACGAATTTAGTGCCTCCAGCTTCTAGTTTTAGTCTAATTCTAAAGTGTATTTTCCCCCTATATCTGCTTGCATCACCTGCTTTGGAAACATATCTCCCTCCCAGAGAGCTCAGAAACAATATGAGAAATCAACAGGGATGAAAGTGGAGCCTCTGAGTTTCCAAGTCTTTTATTATGTCGTACTTATTCTTCTTTGTTTATAAGAGTTTGCTGCAGAACTGACTGTCATGTTTTCTTTTCTTCTGGTCTCATTTCTTTTGATTTGTACTTTGGGACAGAAAATAATAAATATAGTGGGGGTTTTCAAACCTTTTATTACCCTGCCTCTCATGACATTTGGTGACTTGGAGCTAGACCCCCAGTTTCATCATAGCCCACCTATACCCATAGTCTTTATTGGTCCAAGTTCAAGAACCTCAATATAGTCTCTCAAGATATATAACTTCTAGGATCTTTTCATACTGTTTATGAACAGGGAAAGTGAATTTTGGCTTTTAGCATCCTTCTTAGTTTAAGTCATCAATTCACTGAATTTTGGTAGATATTGTTTAGCAAATGTGGGTTGGGTTTTTTGCTATTTTCTAGGTTCATATAGATAAATATTTATTCTGTTGAAGTGTTTTCACAAAGAACTATGTAGAATAAACATACTTTTAGTACATCATTGTCTATAAGCCAGTGGATGATTTTTTTTAAAAAAATTATTTTTTGTTGAAAGTTTTACATATTTCCTTTTTTGGGGATGGTTCTTAAGTTGGGTTTTGCTATCTCTTATCATCATGATCATAAAATATTTATTGAACATTTACCACATGACAATAAAACTAAGCATATAAGTGGGTTTATATAAAACCACTCTATTATTATGCCCATAAATATAGAAATAAAGAAAACCCACAAACACCCGGAGAATTTACCTGACTTCCTTAAGATTGCACAACTATTAAATGACCGACAGACACAGGATTTGAATCTGGTTCCAGAATCCTTTCATTATTGCTCCACGGCTCCACATCCAACATCAAATCAGAACTTTTACTAAAGAAGAAAACTTTTGGATTCCAAAATTACCAATGTTCTGGCATTCAGTTCATTAAAATATAATAAGAATGGAGACAATCTGGTGGTTACAGATCTGGTCAAGAGGTTGGTAGAAACATGGTGTGGATGGGGTGGGCAAATGTCTTCTGAGGTCTCTAACCATCTCTCCTCATACATTTTCTGTGTTCTCATTGATCATAATAATTACCATGAGCTGTGGAGTTCCAGCAGGTCCAGCTTTGTGGGGATCCAGCTGAAGGATCCTGAAAAGACTGAAAGTTCAACCTGAAAGTTCAACATTTATATAGCAACCTTGTGGAATTGACTTAAACTTTTGCTGAACTATGTCTTATTCCCCTGGAATAGAAATGAATATTGGCGATCTCTGCATGACAGACAGAACATTCTGGAAGAAAGATAACTTAGGCTCTAGCTAGTTTTGCTCAGTGTTAAGCGTAGGCCTGCAGACTGAAGGGTCGCGGGTTTGATTTTGGTCAAGAGCACATGCCCAGGTTTTGGGCTCTATCTCCAGTAGGGATCGTGCAGGATGCAGCCAATCAGTGGTTCTTTCTCATCATTGATGTTTCTATCTTTCTCTCCCTCTCCTTTCCTCTCTGAAATCAGTAAAAAATGTATATTTTTAAAAAAGATAACTTAGAAAAAAAAGATCAGATTGCCTGTGATCAACTTTGTCCGTACTGCAGTGGGGAAAGGTCAAAAACTCTATCCTGTGCCAATTTTGCACTTATTCTTTCTGAAAACCCTTTCAAAAGAGATTAGGTTCTTATTACTTTATTACTGCAATAAAATGTACAGCCAGAATTCTGGAATGAAAGAGCTGCTGCTACAGGAGCTGTAATAGAAGAAGCCGTAACTTAAGTGTAGGCTTGAAAAATTGCAATAAAGACAATCTTTTATATTGAGAGAACACCTTCTAATTTCTCACAGCAGAATATGTGCCATGGACGCTGACTTCTTTCAAGAGTGACCCATACAGTATTTTTGCATAAAAGCTATTCTGTGAATATTTTTTTGTAATATAAAGCAGGGTATCATTAACTGTGGTTAATGTTTCTTTGATGGCATAACTAGTCGTTAACCAGTTAATACTAGGTAAATACAATGCTTCTGTGATGAGCATTATTATTGAAATTTTGCATCTTAAAAATGACATCAAATCCTTTTTAATGTTATATTTCTCTTTGCTTCTCTTCTGTGTCCTTGTCTTATTCATTTTTAAAAATATATTTTTTATTGATTTCAGAGAGGAAAGAAGAGGGAGAGAGAGATAGAAACATCAATGATGAGAGAGAATCATTGGTAGGCTGCCTCCTGCACACCCCACACTGGGGACCGAGCCTGCAACCCAGGCATATGTCCTGACCAGGAATCGAAGCAGTGACCTTCTGGTTCACAGATCAGTGCTCAACCACTGAGGTATGGCTGTCTTATTCATTTTAGACTCTACTCTCCCATCCCTAACAGCTGGTATGATGGGAAAGGCATATCCATGTTTTTTAAAAATATATTTTATTGATTTTCCATAGGCAGGAAGGGAGAGGGATAGAGAGTTAGAAACATTGATAAGAGAGAACCATCGATCAGCTGCCTCCTGCATGCCCCCTATTGGGAATGTGCCTACAACCAAGGTACATGCTCTTGACTGCAATTGAACCCGGGACCTTTCAGTCTGCAGGCCGATGCTCTATCCACTGAGCCAAAGCGGTTTTGGCCATATCCATGTTTTTGGTCATTTCTTTTCACAGGTCATAAACTGTATTTTTGTAATTATATGCTGTGCAGATGCAGGCGCTGAATTTACTTCAGGGAAAAAAGGTCACAGTCAGGGTCACACTTCTGAATTTTCATAGTAGACCAGCTGAATTTTCATGATGTGATCCATTGACATCATTCAATAGACATTGCCTTTGCAAACTAGAGAAACTTGACTCGCATTTTTACTTTATTTTATTTTATATTTTTCAAAATAGACTTATTTTTAATTAAAAACTAAGGTGAATGGGAATCAGTTTGTCATTAATGTTTCAACATTTAAGAATACTATTTATAAAGCTTGTCTTATGTCAATGAAACATTTTTTTTCAATATTAACATTAGTAAAATAAACTGGGATATTCTTTCTTATCTACAAAACTTCCCAAGGAATGAAAGATCCACCCCATACCTACCCAGTACAAAACACTATGAAAAAGCAGAACCAATCTTTCATAATTTTTGCATTTTTCCATCTTGGAATAAGCAAATATGCTTTTCTTGATAATTGATATTAATCCATATGTATCTTATAAAATTTATATATTATGACTCATATTTGAATCCTTAAACAAGCCATCCAGTATGGCTTAGTGGTTGAGCATCAACCTATGAACCAGGAGGTCATGATTCGATTCCCAGTCAGTGCGTGTGCCCCAGTTGTGGGCTCGATCCCCAGTGGGGGGAATGCAGGAGGCAACCGATGTATGATTGATGAATGATTCCCTCTCATCATTGATGTTTCTCTCTCTCTTCATTCCTCTGTGAAATCATAAAAAATAACATAAAAAATCTTAAAAAAATAAACAAGTGTCTATTCAGGAAAAGGGGTAGAACACTAACAATTGTTTACCCTCAACCACAGGAGCAAAGGTAGGATGCAGACTGGGCCTTTAGCACCAAGGCTCCTGACCTAGACCAACACCCCTGCACTGAGGTACTAATCACAAAATTCGCATTATTTGGGAACAGATTCCTAGATAATCCTGTGACCTATTTTCAGTAACTACATGGCTTCATCTGGTCTGGAAGGAGCATTCATTCTTTCAAGGTATTTCATCGTTTCCAGACCTCATGAGAATCTCTGCGCTAGTATACATTTTCCTTCAGGATTTTTTCAGTCAAGATCTGAGTCATCTTTTTGGCATGCTTCGGGCACCAGAGTCTCCCCATGATACTGATTTCAACCTTGCCCTCAGGGGCCGGCTCTTCCATCTGAAGCAGGACTTTGAATTCCTGTTTCGTTGTTCAGAAGAGCACTCTGTTCAGATTGAATATCTCTTTCAGCAGACATGCTTCTACATGAAGCACTGATGATTTCAGAAAGCACTTAAACTTAGCCTGGCTAGGGTTGCTCAGTGGTTGAGCATTGACCTATGAATCAGGAGGTCACGGTTCGATTCTAGTCAGGACATATGCCTGGGTTGCTGGCTTGATTCTTTGTGTGAGGTGTGCAGAAGGCAGCTGATCAATGATTCTCATCATTGATGTTTCTATCTCTTTCTCCCTCTCCCTTCCTCTCAGAAATCAATAAAAATATATCTAAACGGAAAAAGAAAGCACTTAAACTTAGACCTTATGATAATTGTGGAAAGGGAGCCATTTCCTGGAATGGAAACTCTTCCTGTTGGTCCTTTGGCAGTACAATCTGTTCAGGGTCATCATCAGGCCGGTGCCATTATTCATACTCAGTATGAAATCAGTCTAAAGGAAGAGAAAACAAGAGGACAAGAGGCAGAATGAGACTGCCCATTCACACATTTTTATATGCCTAACTTTTCCTCAAAAGCTTCTGGGAAATAAATGGCAGAAGAGGTTTGGCACAAGTATGGGAGACATTGTTTTAATTGATATGAAAGTAACTATGAACCCTGGCTGGGTAGCTCAGATGGTTGGAGCCTTGTTCCCATACGCAAGGTTGTGGGTTTGGTCTCCAGTCAGGGCATGCACAAGAATTAACCAATGAATACATAAACGAGTAGAACAACAAATTGATCTCTTTCTTCCTCTCTCTCTCTTTCCCTCCCTCCCCTCTTCTCATTCTCTATCTCTACCCTCCTCTCTCTCTCACATTTAAAAAAGGAACTATGAGGCAAAGCAAAAAATGTACCCCAATATTATATTTTAATATGATATCTAACAAATAGTGTTTATAATTATGCAAATTAGAGGGAATCCATAGATTAAAGACATCTAAATCCTCTGCTACACTCAAGTCATTTTATGGCACGGACACCAAAATTATGCTTTTGTGTTGCTCAGAATTTATGAGAGACTAGAGGCCCAGTGCACAAAATTCATGCACAGGTAGAGTCCGTAGGCCTGAGCAGTGATCAGAGCTGATCAGATTCCTCACCTCCCTGCCTTTTGGCCTCCTCCTTCCTCACTGCCTGTGCACTGCCACCAAATGGTTCCCGCACCTCCCAGTCTCTCCATCTCCTCCTTCCCTTGCTCCCTCAGTGCCCCGCAGCTGCTGGTCACCTACCATGTTCCACACCGCCCCTTGGTGGTCAGCGCACGTCATAGCGAGCAATCAAATTCTTCTCCTGGTCAAACTCCCAAGGGGACACCTTGCATATTAGCTTTTTATATATATAGATATTTTTTCCTTGCCATTTCCACCATCTCCTTCCTCCTTAGTAATATCTCTCATCTGAATTAACTTTTAGTTTATTCAGTGCTTTCATGGACATTACCTAATTTGTTCCTACAGTGATTTTAGTACACAAGAAAGGCAGGTATGGCTAATTCCATTTTACTAATGTTGCAATAGAATCTCAGAGACATTAAGTAACCTAGAAAATGAATATTAAAAACCAGAGACTCACAGCTTCCAGATTGTATACAGAATAGATTAAAAGCAGACGGTAGGCTGGCTGAGAGAATCTCAGCTGCTCTCCTTATGATGCTCATTCACCATGGGCAGGTAGTGACTGGGCCTTTAGCCCCTGACACTACTTCCTTATCTAAGCTGAGCCTGAAATAGGGACTTTTGTGTTATATAAAATACATAGATCATCCATCAAATGCAGTGATATCTGATGTGATGAGAATACAGAAAAACATTTGATCAGAGGCTATTTTTAAAAAAATACAGTGTAAGGCCTGACTGATATGGTTCAATGATTGAGCATCGACTTATGAAACTGAAGGATCATGGTTTAATACCTGGTCAGTGCACATGCCCAGGTTGCGGGCTCTAGTTCTAGTGTGGGGTGTTCAGGAGGCAGCCAATCAATGATTCATCATTTGCCAGAGCTGACCAGCAGACCCTGAGGGACAGATGAATGGATTACTTTGACATAACGTTTGCTGTGAAAGAGAAAGGGACTGCCTGGCTAAAGGAATCAGACACCCTGATCACTGCCTCGTCAGGCTTTTATTGAAACAGCAGTTTGAGATAAAGGTTATCTTTTAGATACAATCAGTAGGGTAAGTAATATTGGGAGGACACACGTGTTTATATTGTCCTTTAAGCAAGGACACCCAAAGATTTAAGCATAAGGATCCCAGTATACACCTGGGGTCTGCACATGCACAACTTATTTGGAAAGGTCAAGGAATAATTAGGGGCACCACCTTTGGCACTCCCCGACTTAGGGGAATTCTGATAAACAGGGCAGGCAGCTTTCTGCACACTTTTCTTTTCTTGGAATGTCCACCCTAGTGGCCAGATTATTATGATCTCTGAATGCATACTAATCTGGCCACTTAGTGTATATTTATGTATATATTAATGGCCCAGTGCATGAATTTGTGCATGGATGGGGTCGGGCCAGCCTGGCCAGGGAGAGGGGACATGGGTGGTTGGCTGGCCTGCCTGCTGGTTGAACTCCTGGTTGAGGGGGAAATTTGCATATTAGCCTTTTATTATATAGGATATACACTGAGTGGCCATATTATTATGCATTCAGAGATCATAATAATCTGGCCATTCACTTTATATACACAATGTAAGGCTCAGGACAAAGTTATGTGCACTTCAATTTGTTCTTTTGGTTAGTGTAATAACTGGCAGACAAACCTGCTACTAAATATCATTGTTTCAGGAGCTGAGGTCCTCTCTTCATCCTCCCTGGGGTGCTTTGATCCCCATGGGTGGAACTCACCCATAAGTTGCTTGGTCCAGATTGGATAGTTTCTGCCAGTATTATTTTTTATGCCAGTATTTTAATTAGGAATTTACCTCCCCACTGGAAGTTTTGGAAACCATATGAACCAGTTAACTGTTCTCCCACATTGTATTATTATTTGGTCTTTTGTGCTCTTGCCAAAGTCACTCTCCCCTAGAGATTCTTTATCTCATCTATTTTTTTCTCCCTATCTTTACTGAGATATAATTGACATTTAATATTGTGTAAGTTTTAGGTCTTCCACAGTGTGATTATTTGATAAATATATGCATTGTGAAATAATTATCACAATAAAGTTAGTTAACACATCTATCACGTTACATAATTATCTGTGTTTGTGTGTGTGTGTGTGTGTGTGTGTATGTGTATGTGTGTGTGGTGAGAACATTTAATATTTCCTTTCTAATACCCAAATATTCTTCTAGTTTGTCACTCCCTTTGAAGTTCTTTTTTTTTTTTTTTTGGAAATCTCAGTCAAAATTTAGCGCCCAAATAGTCTTTTGTTTCTCTTAATTCCAGTCACATTTTAATGGAGACATCATAGTTTAATATTTGATTTTGTATTCTCTTGTGTCATATCTGATTTACTATTCTCTTTGCGAATTCTTCTTTGTCTTTCCTACCAAATGGGAAACTTCTTGAAGACAGGCATTTGAACTTTGAAGGTCTCATAAGGAAACTCAAGTTGGGTAATTTTAGAAGAGTTTAAGGAAGGACTATTTACAAATGTGTGACAATAGAAGGAAACCATGAGACAGTAACAGCATTATCTCCTCCAGGCCCCAAATGATGAGAGGTTGGAATGGCTTGCAAAACCTAGTGGCAGAGAGAGCAGTGTGGAGAAGGCCATCTGATGAGATTTTGGCCCAGCCACCCTCCGGTGACCCACAGCAAATACATGCTCTTCTCACTCCCTCTCACCATTCCACTTCTCCTGATGCTCTTTATTTTTCAATATAATATTTTCATTGATTTTAGAGAAGAAGGAAGAGGAAGAGAGAGATAGAAACATCAATGATGAGAGAGAATAATAGATCAACTGCCTCCTGCACATTCCCTACTGAGGTTCGAGCTTGC
This sequence comes from Lasiurus borealis, assembly GCA_004026805.1. NCBI lineage: Eukaryota > Metazoa > Chordata > Mammalia > Chiroptera > Vespertilionidae > Lasiurus > Lasiurus borealis. The sequence continues at coordinate 3,074 of PVJN01017270.1, read as the reverse complement.
AACCTGGACATGTGCCCTTGACTGGAACGGAACCCCAGACTCTTCAGTCTGTAGGCCGACACTCTATCCACTGAACCAAACTGGCTAGGGCACTTCTGATGCTCTTTATTGGTCAAATCCTTACGAAGGAGGCAGAGGACAAGTGAACCCATTAATGTGATTCCTGCACATCACCTTTCCAAGATACAGAGAAGAGTGCAAGATAGTGAGGAGTGGATCTAGAAGTCAATAACCAGTGATAATTAGTGATAACTAGCACAATCATTGTACTATTTATTACTCTTGTTTTGTATCTCTCAAGTTTCTAACACATTGTAGAGCTGACAATATGTAGAAACAAATGACAGGGCTGTAAACACTGAACATTACACATAGTTCCTTCCTATAGTCACTTACCAAAAAGAATCATCATGGATTTTTCCATACACAACTTGCTGAACAGTAGTTTGATTATTCATCAAAATTTTTGGTTACAGCTAACCAAATATAGAACCATCATTAGAAACATCATCAAGAATGCAAGGAACAAAAACTTCTGAGTATATAGCAGTGACATGCTAAGTGGGTGGCACGTGGCAAGATCTGACTAAGATGATTCACTCTTTCATCTAAAAGCAGTTTTATAGCTTCTTGAATTTCAATTATTCCTTTGAAAAGGCATACTTTAGTTTGGAAATTTTTCTTGTCTCCAGAAAACTGTTTTATTTTTATTTGCATATTCTCTGTTATTTAAATTTCAATTATTGCTACTAATCCTCTACAAAAAGACTCCCAGCACTCTACTCTTTGCCTACTTGTGACAAAATGTATCAGGGCAGCTATCAGCATGCAAGGTAGCAAAACAAAGAAAACGTTTTCAGTTAAGTTTCAAATGGAATTGATTTAAATTAAGTCTGTTGACTTATACAATGGTAAAGAAAAACAGTTTTCAGTTGGTAAAAACTTGGGTTAAAGATATCAAAATACTGTGGATCCATGTCAGAAAGGCATCTGAGCAAATGCTATAGAGCACCAAAGTCACTTCAGGTGTCATCGGCATTGAGAGAATATAAAGAAGACATGATGAATTTCATCCTGGGGTTAAGTACAAAAAGCTCTGCTAAAGATAAGGAAGAAAAGATTTGTCTGGTCCTAAAATATACTCTGTAACCCCAGGATAGGGAAACTTATTAAATAATTTCAAGGTTACAAAAGCCAAAGATGGATAGAGAGACCAAGATGGCAGCATAGGTAAACACCTAAACCACTGCCTCGCACAATAATTTCAAAACTACAACTAAAAGACAAAATGAACATCATCCAGAACCACAGGAAGGCTGGCTGAGTGGAAATTCTACAACTAGAAGGAGAAAAGCACACTGAGACTAAGAGGAGCTACAGGAGGCAATGGTACTGTGACGAGCACACGGAGAGAACTGACAACTGAGTACACAGCTGGCTTTCTCAGGTGGGAGGGAGACAAAAGCTCCCGACTGCACTGAACTCCAGTTCTGGGCGATACTGTGGGGACCCAGACTCATTTGGGGAGAAACCGGACTGTCTGGCTGTGGGCGGAACTTGAGGGTGGCTTTCTCTCAGAGGTGCTTTCAGCGATTACCACGGGACACTGAGACACAGGGGCCTAATAGGGCAGGGCTGATGGGAAACCAAGGCTGTCTTCTCTGCCCTGAGCCTCTGCCTCATTTAAGGTGAGCGCAGAGGCTTTTGCAAGTCTTCTCCCATAAGGGTGTCTCCAGCACAGAAGTTCTCCCGGCATAGACACAGCTGATCCTCACAGCCAATTGACCTGGAGGTCAATTCCTCCCAGTGATAACAACAATCAAGGCTAAACTACAACAAAACTGTGCACACAGCCCACAAAGGGGTGAACCAAGATGGCCACCTCAGGTAACGGGCGGCTGAGCTACTGGGCCATATAGGACACCTGGCACACAAAGCCCCTCTGTCAATTCAGGGAAACAGCCAAAATGCAGAGACAAAAAAACCATCAGAAACGAAAGAAATGGAGCAAAGCAAATGACTGGATATAAAGTTCAAAACCATGGTTATAACGTTTTTCAAGAATTTTCTAGAAAAAAAACAGTAAATTTAGAGAGACCCTCGAGGATATGAAAAAGGACCAACTACATTGACTGAAATAAAAAATATTATACAGAGATCTAACAGCAGACTGGAGGATTGCAAGAATCAAGTCAAAGATTTGAAATAAAAAGAAGCAAAAAACTCTCAACCAGAAAAGCAAAATGAAAAAAGAAACCAAAGATAAGAAGATATTGTAAAGAGCCTCTAGGACAACTTCAAGTATATCAACATCTGAATTATGGGGGTGGCAGAAGAAGAGATAGAGCAAGATACTGAAAACCTATTTGAAGAAATAATGACTGAAAACTTCCCCCACCTGGTGAAAGAAATAGGCTTACAAGTCCAGGAAATGCACAGAACCCCAAACAAAAGAAATCCAAAAAGGATCACACCAAGACACATCATAATTAAAATGCCAAGAGCAAAAGACAAAGAGAGAATATTAAAAGCAGCAAGAGAAAAACAGTTCATTATCTACAAGGGAGCACCCATATGGCTGTCAGCGGATTTCTCAACAGAAACTATGCAGGCCAGACAGGAGTGGCAAGAAATATTCAAAGTGATGAATAGCAAGAACCTACAACCAAGATTACCCTACCCAGCTATTCGTGGTCTTTTTTTGTTCCAGATGAATCTATGAAGAGTTCTTTCTAGGTCTGTGAAATATGTCGTTGGTATTTTAATGGGTAGTGCGTTGAATCTGTAGATTGCTTTGGGTAGTATGGACATTTTAATGATGTTGATTCTCCCAATCCATGAGCATGGTATGCTCTTCCATCTATTGACATCTTCGTCTATCTCTTTTTTCAGTGTCCTGTAGTTTTCTGCATATAGGTCTTTTACCTCTTTAGTTAGGTTTATTCCTAAGTATCTTAATTTTTTTGGTGCGATGGTAAATGGGATTGCTTTTTGGGTCTCTCTTTCTGTAATTTCACTATTAGTGTATAGAAATGCCACAGACTTCTTAGCATTAATTTTGTATCCTGCTACAT